>APFE030282698.1:112194-163422 GCA_000404065.3 Pinus taeda
GAGAATGTCACTTTTACTTTAAGAATTTAACATTACCATGAATAGCATATCAATACTAGGGCCTAGACTTGATCATGATGCTGCCAAAATGCTCTACTCCTTGCTGCAACAGCACAAATCACTTGCCAAATGAAAATATTAATGAGCAAACACGCCCTTTTCTTTCCCGCACTAAGCTTAGCGAGTTTTGGAAACCGGACACGTGCCTTAAAATCGTGACACGCCCCTGAAAATCGCGACACGCCCTCGGACACGAAGTGTCCAAAACAGACACGACGTGTCCTGTGATTTGGACACGAATCCGGACCGAATCGTGTCGGATTCATCGGATTTGGGATTCGCAGGGGGTTTAGGACGAATCTGGTGACTTAGCCTAGCTCCCCACAATGGAAGCACTTCACCTTGGAGATATCCTTCTTCTTCCTCTTCCCTTACTGTCCCGCAGATGCCAGAACCACTTCCTCCTCTTTCTTGATTCGACCTCCTTTGCTGCTACTCCCCGCCTTGGTCGATCGTCTGATCTCTTCTTGGCGAAGAGCTGCCCACATCTCTTCCCATCTTGGAAGAGTAGCTCTGCTCAAAATGCCTTGGAAAAATGTTTCCCACTCCTCGGAGACTGCATTCAGGGCGGCCCTCACCATGAACTTCTGATCTGACGTGGCACCTATGGAAGTAAGTTGGTCTTGAATCTCTTGCAATCTGAGGAGGTATAGGTCTATCTTCTCTCCCTTCTGCATCTGATAAGACCGCAACTGATTCTCTAATAGCATCTTCCGCTGCATGGAAGTGCCCTGATACAATATCAAAGTATCCCACATCTCCTTTGCCGTTTTCTTTTCGAAAATATGTGGTACGACATGATCCTTGACCCCATCAAGGATTATGCACTTTGCGCTCGCCATTGCATCCTCATACTTCTCATTATCAGCTGGGTCAACTGGGATAGCCACGATTCTCAAGGCGAAGCCCTTGATCCGATGTCTATCTAGGACTGACAGGATCTTGGCCTTCTAGATGACAAAGTTGGAAGCCCCGTCCAACTCGTCTTGATCCCTCAGTCCATTCAATGCCATCTTCGCTTCTCTTCTGGACTCCCTCTGAGTTTCGATTTCCCTCCTGGAAATCTCCCTCTAAGTCTTGATTTCCTTGCTAGAAATATTTCTGCGAAATGTCGAATCACTCCTCTCCAATCCTCTTTGCAATTGCAACTCGGATTTGGATTTCTTGGCTAGAAATCCGTCAAGGCAACGACTCCCTCTACCTTGGTTTTGTCCCGTTAGGTACTTCTCTGCTCTGATAGAAACAACTCCCCACCAGCGTCCCAAATACAATCTACCCATAGCTCTCTAGGCCTCGACAACTGAAGAAACTGAGCCTTCCAACTATGCGCAATCCCGAGAAAGGTTGAATCGCTCCTCTAGTCAATTACATCAAGCCCACCTGGCTGAGTAGGAAGACGTGGCTCTTCGTGAGCCTCTTCTACCTCTCTCTGCCTCTGCGCTAGCCCTCTCTCTGGCTCGAAATGATGATGCAAGCCCTCTACATCACTCCTTCTCTACTGCCTTATGCTTAGGAGAAGCTTTGTCTCGCAGGACAACTGCAACTGTTGTAAATTTTCGATATCTGCTGGTGCCTTCAGTCCTCCTGTGATCTGCAATGCTCTGATACCATGTTGAAATTTCTAAGTCTGACACGTTAGAAATCCCCACTGCATTATCTAGTTTTATTTCTCTTACTTGTTTACTCCATTAACAAGTTATTTATACATATAAATATCGAAATAAACACAAATGCAGCCTTAACTCATATACAGATCAGCAACTGAAATACTAGACAATCACACAAGGGACACCGTTATTTTTGGACAACACGTCCCCGTAAAAACCCAATGCGGGAAAATAGGTGCAATAGTTCTAAGGGTTTTATTATTATGCAGATTTCTTGAGTACAACTAGGATGCCGAACTGGCTCACCCAACAGAGATTGTTACACTGCAGTAATACCTCTTCTCAAAGACAAATATTCAGCCTCTCAGCTCTAGTTTGCCCCACGAAATTCCTTTTGGTGCTTCTCTTAAGCTCTGCGTCAGCCTTCCTAGCCTTAGCGTAGCTCCTGAACCCTTTGCATCAGCCTTCTGCCTCTCTGCGTCAGCTCTCTGCCCTTCTGCATCACCCACATAATCTTATCTCTTTGCTATCATACCTCCTAGGCTATGAAAATGACCAATCTGTTGATGAATCTATCTTTGGATTTTTTTCCATTTTTAGCAAAGAATATCAACCTGCCTTCATGTATAATTATAGCCACTTTCTAGTTGATAATATACATCAACAATTTATGAATTTGACCACACAAGGAGTTTTCAGGTACAGTTTAGTCATAATCCATTTAATCTTACTTCAACTAGGAGATCTATTGCCCATTCAGCTGAACAAACAAGATGAGCAGGGAGTGAATGAATCAGTGATTCACTGGACAGAGTTAGTAAGAGCAGGATCATCCAACTTTACATTCTCTCAGTTCATTGATTCTTTTATACATCCAGTTCTTCAACTACTCAACAGCCAGGCAGAGCCCAGAATTGGAGAAGAAATTAAAAAGACATTGCACCTATTAGAGCAGACCAAGACTGGTGACTGGTACCTATACTAGAATTACACTGAGATTAGGATATATGGCTGTGAGTTGGCTCCATACAAACTGCCTAAGTATGTGCCAATGAGAATATTCTCACTAGAATACATCAGGCAGATGATAAATATGGATGAAGTCCATTTTGTCTCAAGCAAGAAGAAATCACAGTTAAACTCAAAGCCAAGGTAGGGATTTTCATTTGTAACACTAGGTTTGCAGGTATAGAAGCAGACAGATTAATAAAGAACATGAACCTCCAGCCAAGCTTCACTTGGTCTTATGATCCTTTTGGGATCATTTCAGCTCTAAGAGTACAGTTGAAGGCAACACCTTACAACCATACTCGCAGGCCAGAATTGGAAAAATTTATGAACCAGCAACAATGGTCTGAAGGGACTCTCACAGAGGCTGATGAACAAGTTATATCAACTCCACAGACAAAGACTCCAGCTACACAGAGTACTCAACGTAAAAGAGCCAGAGAGGAAACTTAGTCAGCTTTAGAAACAATGAAAGAGTATTCTGTTATGCAAAAGAAGTTGAACACTAGACTATCAATGTCATCAGGAGGCAAGCCACCAAAAATAATTGACCTTGGAGAATTTGAAGATGTTTCATCAGCAGGGACCATTGATCCCAAGCCTCCTTCTACTTCTTCAACTCCTTCTTCAACTGAACCTATGGAGATTATCCAATCAACTGAGACCAGCTCAGCAGGAGATACTAATATCTTCTCAACATTTTTGGAAATCAAGCAAAAGAATGAAAGTCTTAAATCACAAGTCAGTTTTGGAAACAAACATCCACTTCTCAGCATAGACTTCTCTCTGCCTTTGACAGTGAAAGAGAAAGGATGCAAATGGCATTTTTTGCAAGCACAAATTCCATTTTCCAAATCTACAGTAGACTACAAGAAGACCATCTTCTCATTTGATGTGAACCAGGTACATCCCATTGATCAAATGGATTTACATAGGGAATCAGGTGAGATGCTATTTTCAACAATGACTACAACTGCCATGTCTCTTTCCAAGCTCAGAACTGCTTTGTCAAATGTACAGTCACAACTTAAGATTGAAAAGCTATCATCCTTGTCTAAAGATAACAAATTAAAGTCTTTAGAAGATATCATTATCAAGATTGGATATGATCCTTAGGACTGTAAAGCAATTGAAGAAAACTGCAAAAGAAGAATGTGGAGATTACAACCTTGAAGAAACAGTTGAAATTGCCTTCAACTGAGGATCCACATACCAAAAAAATGGCAGAAAATGAACAACACAGGGAGGAGATGTTGAAACTCGTCATTGAGTAAAACATACAGATCAAGAAAATGGAGGAGCAGATAGAACAACTGCTCAAGGAAAAAGAGGCAACACAACTTGCTATGACCTCAGTGACAAAAACTCTAATGATAGGTGCGGATCTAAGCTCATCTCCTACTGACATTGCTTCATCTTCAGCAACAGGTGAAACAACAAGGTTATTACAAGAGCTACAAGCACAGAAGCAACAAAATGAGAAGTTACTCTAGAATTTCCAAACGCTGGAGTCACATAAGGTAAAGAATGATACCCTGTATGTAGAAGAAATGAAAAAGTCACATAGGTTAGAGCTCAAGGTTAAACATTTAGAGAGTAAAACTCTAATGGCAGATACTTTGGCCCAAGCCAAGGAAGACATCTAGTTAGATATCAACCACTCCATAATAGAAATATGGCCATCCATACAAATCATTTTTGAGCAGCAAGAATTGATTACTAGATGCAGGGTAGAGATAGACAATTAGAAGGCAACATTGGGCACAAAACCCAAAGAAGCATCAGGGGTGATCAAAGTACTGAACTCTAAGACTAGGCAACAGTTACAAGAGATGAATATTCCAAATAGGACAACTACTATTTTGGAGATTAAGAAAGTCCTAATGAAGAGGAATCTGTTAACTTAGCTGAAAACAAAGTGATGCTTTGAACACTACAGTCAGGTTTCATTCTAAATTCAATATGTTACATAAGAAAGGTTTACCAGAGATAGTGTCATCAAATGATTAGCTAATAAAATTGGAGGATTACTGTGAAAGGCTATATACTATTGCAACAGACAACAGTCAATTTGCGGGGATAAAAAGACAGATTACTGGCTAGGAGTTTTTGGAAGCTTTAAGCTTAGACTTCACAATTAAATATGAAATTGGACATCTTTTTCTCACCAATCCCAATTTTGAAAGATATACCGAGGTTGATGAGATTTTTAGAAGGATGGTAAATTTGGATATACTAAGTAATAAGAGGTGGGATCAATTGTGTGAAACAATTGATTAACTTTCTATTCTAACAAGAAGACAACACAACAGATTTTGAAGGAACAGTCATCAACAACTTCCTATTTAATAGGGACACATCATTCAACATTTTTCTTCTCCTACTTTCTTTCAGACCATTTTGTAAACAGTTTAATATATTTTGTTTACTATCTAAACTTGTATAAATAACTCTCTTCTACAAGTTTGTAAAAGCATTGATGTACAAGCTGTTTCTAGATCACTGATAATAAAGCAAAGGATTTTGAATTTGGTTTCATACAGTCTCATTTTCTTCTGTAAGTTTTCATTGTGTTTCATTCATTATGTTTATTCTGCATATGTTTAAGTTTTACAGAGATATCAGGTGAGAATAAATGTGTTATAGTTATTCTTAAAATTCCTTCTGAAGTTATTATCATAAAGAGACTGAGATATTGGACTGTCTGTCTGAAATGCTCCCTCTAAATCATAAAATTGTCAGCATCTTATGTAATTTTAAGCACAGTTTGTTTAACTTTTGAACATTGGACAAAGGTTTTCGCGCTTATGATAATTTATCTTTCTGTCTGAAATCTAAATTAATCATATCTCCTTACTATTCTTTCTACACACCTTATAAATTCAAATCACTGTGTGAAGTTAAATAGCAACCCTTTGATTATCTATTAGTACTATCTAAAAGAGTTAATACATCATTCTTACAATTTGTTCTATATATTGGTCCTCCATAAAAACCAAAACCAAAACCTCGAAAACAAATATCTTAGATGCTTTGGCATGATCAATTGACCATTATCATCTCAGAGGTACAACATCAATCTGGCGCCGTTGCTGGGGACTCGAATTTGATTAGTTTTCCTGGGACAACGATATAAATCCTATTCCTTTAAAGGTGACTAAAGGTCTAGATAGGTCAGAATCCTTCACCTGGCGACTCCATTGTGCCAAATTGGCACCTTTTAAGCACACTAGATCCCATTCTGAATCTGACACAGTTAGTCCTCTGTCAGATCCAGAAAAACTTGTGAGAAGGGCCAATTCCAAAAGAAGACTTCAACCATCTTCTTCTTCTTTAGCCTTGTAGTCTGAAGATATATTACCATTTGATCCCTATAGCAACGTTCCATCCAATCCACATTGGACACAATTATCACTTAGGGTTTCTGAACTTTTAGATAGGGGAGTTGATTTCAAATCATCTTTCCTCATTCACTCACTTGAAACATGTCAAGAACCCCCACTACCATTAGGATCACCTAAATCTGAGTCTGACTTGGGTGTTCATTTACCTGACTACAAACCTACAGACTTCATATCCCCTACTACTTAATCATTCCCTTCCACTTCTGAACACCCTGAAGGGACCTTCTCTATATACTCAAATCCACTCTTTGAAACAAAAGAGGATATTCAATCACAGGTCCAAAAGTTAGTTATTGAGACTCCCTTAAAGTCATATAGGAGATCTCCTCCTTCTTCACCTCCACATAGATATACACCTTCCTTATCACCCTGTTCTTCTTCTTCTTCATCATCATCATTTACACAAACATCTCATACACCATCTTCTACTATGGCATACCAACCTATTGTACAGGCTAGATATGCAGCTTTAGTTTTACCTGAAAACCTCGATGCATTCCCTCCTGCATATTGAAAACACCTTCCTAGGTATAATGGAGAAACAAGTTCCTCAATTGAGGACCATCTTCAAGCATTTCTAGATTTTGCAGATAATATGAACATTGAGCAAGAAAATGTTTATATGAGGTTGTTTGTCCAATCTCTTGAGGGAAATGTGAGAACCTAGTTTAGGCAGTTACCTGCAAATTCCATTAGGTCTTGGGAGGAGTAAACAAATATATTCAAAAACCAATGGGGTGTGAAGAAAGATGCTCTTTACTTTTTGACTGAGTTTGAAGAACTTAAAAGAAACTTTGGTGAACCTGTATCTGATTTTATTAAAAGGTTCAACAAACTTTATCATAAGATGCTCCCTGATTGCAAACCCCCTGTAGCAGCCGCCAAATCTAGGTTTTCAAAAGCCTTTGAAGATGATTTTACTGTAATGTTAAGAGAAAGAACTTCAAAGACTATTGAAGACATGAAAACTAATGCTATAGAGGTGGAAGCAAATAGGGCTGCCTTAGCCACTTTAAAAGGTAAAGAGGAAAAGGCCCAAAGAAAACTTAAATCTAGTCAAGAGGCCTCTACTTTTTCAAAGACTAAAACTGGAGATTCTAAAATTGATGAGATCACTTCACTTCTTAGAAATCTATCCAATAGAATTTCCAAGATTGAGATCAACCTAGAACAATTCAACAGACGGTCACTCGACCTCAAAATCAAAATCAAGTTCAATACAAAAGATCTCCACAATTAAAAATTCTTCAAAGACCTAGTAATGGTCAACAGGTTCCAACACCTTTATTGATAGATGATCAACAGCCTGATGACAATACCATGACTATCACTGAAGACATTAACAATATGGATACCTCTTCTGGTCAGGCCACTATTATTCCTCTTTCACAACATAAGCAAGTTCAAGAAGATCAAGAATCCTCACAGGTTTTCAAATACCATGCCTTCTCTAAATTCCTAATTGCAGAGCTGAACAAAAGATATGATCTTAGACCCAGACCTGACCCTGGAAGACCTCCTAAGGAACCTCCAACAATTGAACCTCATACCAAAAGTGTTGAAACTCAGACAACTACTATTCGACCATTAAATTAGTCAACTGATACAGATGAAATTGAAAAAATTGTCTTAATTGCATTTAATGTTGAAAAGGAGTTAGAAAGAGTTAAGATCCCTATACCACTTTCAAAACTTTCAAAAAACCCTGGATATAAAAATCAAGTTTCCAAATGGATACAAAACACCTCTGTTGATGCTGAAAGTGATGTTATTAGCCTTCAAGATGAAAAACTAGCAGTTGTCTTTAGTCCTAACTCAGATATGATAGATGAAACAATACCCCCGTTCTATGTGACATTAAAGACAAATGATTCCATGTTATACCACTGTATGCTTGATTCTGGAGCGTCACATAATCTCATGCCAAAAACCATCATGGATCATTTAAATCTTGACATAACAAGATCCTATCATGATTTGCACACCTTTGATTCCAAAAGGGTGCCTTGTCTAGGACTTATTAAAGATTTAGTAGTCTTTCTTGCCTAAATCCCAGTAAAGAGCATAGCATTAGATATAGTCATCACTGATATCCCTCCCAAATTTGGAATGCTCCTTTCAAGGTCTTGTTGTACCAAATTAGGGGGAACTCTTCAGATGGACATGTCTTATGCCACTATTCCAGTTTATGGGGGAGAACAACTTAGGTTGTATAGAGAGGTTAGATTTGTGCACACTTTATGCAAAACAAATCAACCAAAGAACCACCCCATCTATGCTATTGATCAAGATTTTGGCTTTTTTCAACTCTCTTCAAATCAAATACATGAATCTCAAGTAAAAATTGAAGATGTAATTGAAAACCTTATATCAAATCAAACTGATGTATGGAAGCTATTCTTTGATGGTTCTTGTACAAAGGATGGAGCAGGGGCTAGGGTAGTACTAATCTCACCAGAAAAAGAAAACATTACACAATCATGTAAACTTGATTTTGAAGTTACAAATAACGTAGTAGAATATGAGGCTTTCCTTCTAGAAATATAGTTAGCCAAGAGTTTAAAGGTACACAACCTGAGTGTTTTCACTAACTCAGAGCTCATTTTAAAACAAGTTAGAAATCTTTGCCAAACAAAACATCCCAGGCTTAGATCTTATCGAAATGAGGTTTGGGATTCCATTGAAAATTTCTTTGATGCCTTCAACATAACTTATGTCCCTAGAAATGAAAACATACATGCGGACTCTTTAACTGTCTTTGCAAGCTCATTTAAGATTCTTGATCAAACGCAAGTGTTATACCAAATCCAGGTCAAATACAAGCCATCTATACCAGATAACCAAAAGCATTGGCAGGTGTTTGAGGATGATGAACAACTAAAATCTTTCCTTCAACTTGTAGGTGAATTCTCTCTTCTGCAAATTGATGAAGACAATCTTGATATGGTCAATCCTCAAGCTACTGATGACCCAGAATTAAACTCCAGGATTGAGATCATGACATCATACAATTATCAAACAACTTCATTCCTAAAGGGTTAATTACTTTAAAAAACTTATTCGATTATAATGATGTCCATCGAAACCCTCCATCCATTTCTCCTGAAGATGACATTGAAGAAATCAATATTGGAACCCAAGAACAAGTGCAAAATATAAAAATCTCTACATCTTTAGCCCCAGAAGTTAAATATGAATATCTTAAGTTACTTAAAAAGTACAAAGATGTTTTTGCTTGGTCTTATGTTGATCTTAAAACTTATGACACATCCCTTATTGAACATAAGATCCCATTAAAAATTGAAGCTAAACCCTACCAGCAAAAACTCAGAAGAATCAATCCAATTCTTCTACCAACTATTAAGAAAGAGCTTAAGAAAATGTTAGATGCACAGATTATTCTTCCACTAAGATATTCTAATTGGATTGCCAACCTAGTACTTTTCAGGTAAAAGAATGGTGAAATCAGGCTCTGTGTTGATTTTAGAAACTTAAATAAAGCGTCACTAAAAGACAACTATCCATTACCTAAGATGGATCAGTTACTTCAACAAGTTTCCGAGGCTAACAGACTTTCTATGTTAGATGGTTTTTCTGGTTATAATCAAATTATGGTGGACAAAGAGGATAGGGAAAAGACTGCCTTCACAACACCTTGGGGTACTTTCATGTATGCAAGGATGCCTTTTGGTTTGACAAATGCAGGAGCTATATTCCAGAGAGCCATGGATATAGCTTTTGTAGGCCAGGTAAACAAATTTCTTGTTATTTGTCTTGATAACCTTACAATTTTTTCTAATTCTGATAAAAAACATTTAAAGCACCTGATGAAGGTTTTTCAGTTCCAGAGGCCAGGAAGGAGTCCCAGAGTGCCAGAGAAGCATCAATAGAAGGAAAAATGACTTCATCAGAGATCAATTTGAGGCTAGATGTCCAGCAGGCTGCGCAGAGCAATGCATAGGTTGACACAAAGGGTTAGAGGGCCGAATCTCTGAAGGCAAGTCGAGCCGGGAGATTACTTGTGGGGTGAAGAAAATTCCTCACTAGATTTTTTCCAGTTTATTTTCTCTATAGGATTGCTAGATTTTGACATCCAGTTGTACTCAAAATTTCTCACTGTTGCTTAATAATAAAACCCTCCGCTGTTGCACCGGTTTTCCCGAGTTGGGTTTCTCTAGGGACTTTTGTCCAAAAATAATTGTATTATATTTATGTGTGTGCTAGCATTTCTTCCAACGTTTTATTCTTCCGAGTTTTATTTGTGTAGATTGCAGTGAGATTTATTCAGTGTTTTCTGTAGCAAATTGCAAATAAATTGTTAAATAAAATTAAGAATTAGGAGAACAATTTCCAGTTGCTGCAATAGGATTTCAATTTGGAATTTTCACCTCCCCCCCTCAAACTCGGTCCTAAAGCGTGCTCCCAACCTGAGAGTGCCCTCCCTAAAAAAAATTCTGATCCCTAGCTTTTTTCTCAATTTTTTTTATGCAAACACGTTACAAATGCAAACGTTTTTCAAAGAAATATGAATTTTTGAGTGGGGCAACCTAGTGATCAAGCCTGTGGCCCTAGTATTGATATGCAATTCATGGTAATGTTAAATTCTTAAAGTGAAAGTGACATTCTCCTTTATCTTTCATTTTCATTCTTTTACTTAAAATTTTATCATTACCAAGAAATGACTTAGGATGTTTAAGAATGGTTCTGACCTCATTGGATTTCATATGGAGAAAGTAGAATTTTAGATCTCACTCAAAAATCGAGTGGGCTTATCAGTTTTTCAAGATTTCAGGATTGGGAGTATTACGTTGTTTCCATTGGATTTTGTCATGTACTAGGATATGGAACTCGTCAAGAGCACCAATTCCTCTATGTACCTTAATATTAGTGGCATTGGTTGTCGAACTCCGCTATCATGACCCTACTAAAAATGTACCCATCACTAAAAAAAAATCTTGACTTGACATGCTATGTTTTTTCTATCTTATATTAATGCGTAGAGGGTGATATTAATGACAAAGATCCCAAGATAGGCAATGATTTTGATGATATGTAGGTATTTGTTGTAGCATGATTTTTTTGGATGCTAGAGGCCATCTAGAGCCTATTTATTGATGTATTTTTGGTTCAAAGATGGATTGCACTCGATGCTATTTTGGTTATGTGCACCCTTACATGCTATATAAATCAAAACTTATAACTTGTGGTTGATGAAGATTGTAACTACTAGATGATTGATGTTATATGGTTTAATCCATGTTTTTATGCTAACTAATTCATCATTTTACATGCTTTCTCAAAAATTAGACATTTCTCGTGGCGACAAGAGGCCCAAGCATTAGCAATAGATAATGTATTTACTTGTCTTTTCTAGTTTCTAGTAGGTTTTATAACCGTTGACTCTTTCATATTTATTATGATACTTTTTGTAAACAATATATGACAATTTAAGTTTGAAGTTTGAAGTTGGCAATTATAACTCATTGGTAATGAATTATGAATATGATGCTTTGTGAAAGTTGAAACATTTTATTTCATGGTAGATATTCTTTGTTATCGTTTGGTTACTTGGTAATGGTAATGGTTACAAGTACAAGTTACAACTTTAGTGATCAATGATGATAAATGTTCTATATCGAATTTTGAAAGCTTGAAACTTTTGATGAATCATGAAACTTGATATGCTGTGTTGACCACTACGTGTCAACGACCCATAGTAGTACACCCCCTTTTTCACGAAAGGGATAGCGCTTTATCGATGTGTTCCCGCCATCCAACTATCATTGTCAGCGTGAGGATCATCTTATAATGTAAACCTAGTCTGCATGTGTATAATGTAAATAATCTTAGCAGATCTGTGTTGTGTATGTAATCACCTAGGTAAACCTAGTTTTCTGGTAACAATCTACATTCCGAGAGGTTTTTTGTCTCACCGATCCATTCTTGGATGGTCGGCAGAGTTTTCCTTCAGCCTTACCCCAAAGCTGGAATGGATTTTGTCACTAGGATCTTAGGGGAGTCCTAGTGTTCTAGATCGAGTCTATGTAAAATTAATTTGGGAATAATCTTAACTAATTGGTTAGATCATTTTATTACAAATTGCTTGATCTGCTGGATTATATTTGTGTCGCAGAACTGGGTAGTCTGTGAGGTACTTTTGCAAATGGGTTTCCCCCCTTGAGATGTTAAAAATGTAAAAATCATGATGTAAACTTGTAAAGTGTCTTGAGGGTTAGAAAAATAATTTATCCCCTCATAGGTCCTAGGTCCTAGGTAAATTTAAATTTTCCAGAGGTAAAATTCGTGGATCCTTTAAAAATTAAATCTTAACAGGTCCAGGGACTAAGGTTAATTGATTATTTTGCAAAATTTTATGCCTTGGGTCCTTGGGGTTAAGTCGGTCAAAATTTTGAGGAAATAAATGCAAAATTTTAATTTTTGAATTTATTAAAATGCATTTGATTGAAAAATTCAAAATTTCCTCAATATTTAAAATTTTGACGGATGAGATTAAAAGAAATTTTCATCCTTATCAACGGTCAAAATCACTTTGACAAGGATCACTCGAACTAACTGTTGGAGGATTTATCTTTAAATAGGAAGTCATTTGTCAGTCAGTGTCATGCGATCTTTTGATCATGTACTAAGCAAAAAACTCTCTTGTAATCTTTTTATGAGCAATAAAGAAAGACTTTGGGGTTAATTTTTGCTGGTGTTACTCTTAATGGAAATGCTATATAAGTTGTATTATTTTCATGCATATATTTTTTTTTGGCCATTGATATAGCTTTCTGAAGAGCGATTTGAGTACAGGTATCTTGCTCAGTCGCTAGGGTTTGAATGATAATTTAAGTTTTGAATATAATAGCAGATATCTCTATTAGATCTGAATTTTATTATTGTTTTCTTGCTCTATGTTGACGGCTGAATTGAGTTTTGTAGGAAAATCCTTGATTATTAGATCATTGGGCATTCGGGGAAGTTCTCGGCTGAACCAGCCAACTCCCGGTCTGTGTTTTCTGAAGAGTCCAGTTTAAGTTTGATCCTGGGCTTATCATAAGATAATTTTATTGGGTGATATAGAAAGGGTTTCAAGCTTCATACCTCCTCTAAAATTCAAAAATTTTTAATTTTTCTATGCTAAATCGTTAGATCTGGCTGTTGAGATCCTCAGATCATCAGATCTAAGAGCGGAGTCGAACTCACACTCCCTAGATCTGATAGATCTGCCATTTATGTACATAGATCTGTAAAATTTTAGTTTTCTGACTTGGGTGTTTTTTGGGTCATTGTATATATCGTTTGGGTTTTTTTTGTTGTATTGCAGCTATAGATCTGAAACTGAAAGTTGTGCAGAGTCCAGATCTAGGCCCTGGAGGGTAAGATCTGGATCTCTAGAGGTCCATCAGCATCATTTTTTCAGGGAATTAATTTAGTTTTCAGATCTGAAATTTCAGTGAGGGTTTCAGGGTCAAATCTGAAGCAGATGGATTTGATATTTCAATGAAATCTGGAAAATTTTCAAGGATTTCATTATTAAAGCAGAAGAATTCAGCATTTTGAGTGAGATTCCCGGGTTTTGGGCTATCATTTTTGCAGATTTATTTGCTGTCTGTTTCAGGGTTTGTTGTGTAGATTCGAATTTAAAAAGAAAAAAAAGGCCAAAACCCTCTCAGCCATAGCCAATCCTCCATCGAATTTTGCAAATATTCGCTGACAAACCCTTTGTAGTTCCCTCGTCGTGGCCCATGTAAGTCTTCATTTGGCTCCTTACGTGGCCATCCATCCGCTGTCTGCTCCCTCAATTTGCGTGATCCTGTTTTCCTCTCTGCGTGTTGCCTCACTCACGCGTCCCTATCCTTCTTTGTCTCTGACTTGCGTTGTTTCACCTTGTTGCTAGCATTCATCTCCCGTGAGCCCTTCAACCCTTTCGCTGAACATCTTCTCTGCAGTCGAGCTCCATCCACGTGACTGCTCCAACCCTTTCCGCAGCCCCTGTCTCCCACTACCAATGCCGCTCAACTCCTCCCGCATTCTCTGTCAGCTCCTTGCCTCGCATTTTCCCTCTCTGCCTTCATCGAACTTCCTCATTCTCCTTCTGCTCCATGCACAGTCTTCTTCTGTTGCATCATTCCTTCAAAGCCGTTGCTAGCCACCCCGCAGCCATACCACATGTCTTCCTCTCCATCCTTGCTCCTTCCTTTGCTACCATCTACCTACATCTGCACAACGATCAGCAAACTTTCGATTTTTTTTTGTTATAGATTTGGCTTTAGGCTTTTGCATAGGTTTAGGTTTGATTTTTTTTCGTTAGGTTATTTCTTAGTCATTGTAGAAAGTCTGCTTTCCTTTTTATTTTATTTTTTATTTTTTTGGGTATAGACTTTAGCTTTCGATTTTCATTTAAAATTTCAGTTTGATTCATTAAAAATAAAAGTAAAAAAAAAAATGGTTTTCACTTTTTATCTTGATTGCTTTCCATTTCTTTTTATTTATAATTTTTTTATTTTTTATTTTTATTTTTATCTTAAAAAAATCTAGAAAAGAAAATTTAAAAAGAATCCTAAACATTAAAAAATTTCAAATTAAAAAAAAAATCAAAAATATATGAAAATCTAAAAAAATCTAATAAATTTAGGAGTTAAAATTTAAAATTTCAAAAAAAAAAAGATTAAAAACTTTAAAATTCTAAACATTTAATTTTTAATTTTTTTTGTTTAATTCTAAAATTTTTTTTATTAAGGATTTAAAATAAAATAAATTAAGGGGTTTTTCACGTAGATGTTAAAAATTTTAATGTGGCCTATGGCCCATTAAAAATTCCAATTTTTTTCTAACCCATTGATTTGTTTTACTTCATCAATGTTTATTGCCTAAATTAAAGTCCTTTGGTGTTTCTAATGTTAAATGCTAAATCTTAAATTTTATGACTCTTCTATGGTCAAGGTGCGATAAACATTTTTAATCATATTTGACTGTTGGAAAAGGTTAATCAATTCTAGATCTTGGTCATGAACAATAATCATCTTAAATTTGGAATATCTTTCGTTTTTTGTGGATTATTTATGATTGTCACTTTTCGTCACATATTGAGAATCGTTTTGGATAACTTGTTTTATTAATGGTTAATTCAAATATCGAAGGCACTGGTCTATAATTATTTCTATCTTGTGGTTGTGTCTTGTTTACATTGGCGTTTAATCTATCAATCTGATTTAATCATTTAAATTCATCAAGTTGTCCGTCATTAAAATCTCCTAGAGTCTATTTTTTACAGGCTATCCTCATCCATCTACCTAGGGACTACCCCCCTTGACTTGTCTAGGAGATAGTCTAAACGGAGTGAGTAAGGATTTAAGAGTGACAACCCTTACTCTCAGCGTTGTCGTGGTGCCTAGACACTCTGCGCCACAACATGCTGTATGTTACTAACTTGTGGACATGATTGATGAGGATTATAACTTTTAGATGATTGATGTTCTATGGTTCAATCCATGTTTTTATGTTTTTCATATCTAATTCATCATTCTACATGCTTTTGTTGACATACATGCATCAAAAAATATAAAAATATCTATTATATAAAGATTCGCTCCTGAATTGAGAGCTTTTGAAAATGTTGCTCCCTGCTCCCGCTCCTAAGTAACTATGTTTGTGACATCCTCATAAGAGATGAGGCTATCCCTTCTTCCTTTTGTTGGAATTTCTAAGTTTATCCTGTTAGAAATTCTTCCTGTACTATCTGATTTATTTCTTCCTACTTGTTCAATTACTTAACAAGTTATTTACCATGTAAATACTGAAAATAAATACAAGTACAATATCAACACATACAGATCATCAACTGAAAGTAAACAAGCACACAAGTGACACCGTTGTTTTTGGACTAATTTTCCTGGAAAAACCCAATGCAGGAAAATCGGTGCAGCTATTCAGAGGGTTTTATTATTATGCAGTTTTAGAATAAAACCTGGGTGCCAGAAATGGATCACCCAACAGAGAATGCCCTTAGCAGTAGTACCTCTCAGTCGGAGACAAATATTCTGGCTAAAACATCGGATGAATGATCCCACAACAATAATACAACTTTTGCTGCTCTACGTCACTTTGATAGGGACTGCGTCACCCTATCTGGCTCTCCAGTTCTCATTCTGTCCCATGAAATGCTCCCAGCGATAGGTCCTACATCAGCCTCTCTGGCCTAGCGTCAGCCTCTCTGGGCTCTGTGTCAGCTTCTAGAGCCTCTGCGTTAGCCCCTGGACCCTTTGTGTCTCACACGCTGGCCCTCTCTGGCTCTGCGCAACTCCTGGCTGTCTCTACGTCCCTCTCCCGGCTCTGTGCTGATCCTCCTGGTACTAACTCTACCTCTTTGCTATGTATTCACTGCCCCTCAACTGCAACTCAGATCACTCACTTAATTTCCTCAGCAAACCCTGCCTCAGAAAATTGAGTTTTTGATCTCTCTTGGTGTGTTCTCCAACTGACCTTCAAGCCTCCTCTTATACTTTTCTCGTTGGTCCATCAACAACTGAGATTAAATCTCTAATCAGTAGCTAAGATTAGATTTGGCTTGATCCATGACTTTTGGACCATTCTAACTCAGTAACCATTAATATTTTATTTTTCCTAAGTTTAGACTTAGGAACTCCATTAAAAATATTAATTATTTTAATATCTCCAAAATCGGTTAGATTTTGCCCAAACCCTTTCTAGGTCTTGGAGATCTCATGTGCAGTAAGTGGGGACAAGAGACTAATCAACGCAGAGCAAGGTTGGTAGCAGTGTAGTTGGCACAGTGCAAGAGTCAGCAACAACGCAAAAGATTTAGAGGGTCAGAATCAACATCAATCAGATTCCAACATTCATTGTATTATGTTGAACACAGTTAAGTTCAACTAATTTTGGATGTTTTTTAGTTGCTTCTCTCAGCAACTAAGTTGCAGTACGAATGCAGTGTTAGCAGTGGCAGTGCTCGCAGCATAGCAGATGCAGCATTTCAGGGAGTTGTAGTACAAATGTAGCAGTGGCAGTGGCAGTGTCATGGGCAACAGTACAGTGGCCGCAACAATGCAAATAGGAGGTACTTCAGAAACAGAGCAGCATGGATGTGGACATTGTTACTAGAGCACTTTCCTCGTTAAGAGGGAGTGTTAGTTTTTGGTAGCATCAGAAGTGCTCTATTTTTAAAAATTGGTGGAGAGGCTAAGGCACATGAGTTCTAAAAAACCCAGAAATCGTTTTGTGAAATTCCACCCAGATTGTATTTTAATAAAATAATTAATATTGTTAATGGAGTTCCTAGGCCTAAACTTAGGGAAATTAAAATATTAATGGGTATTAATCAAAATATGGGTGAGAATGATCTAGAAGGCGGATCAAGTCATGTTTTAATCTTGGTCGTTGAAGACTCAACGAGAAAAATGTAAGATGGAGGCTTGGAGCTCATTTGGAAACACACAGAGAGATTGAGGAAATCGATTTTATGAGGTGAGAAGTTCTCAGAAGGAAAGTCGATTGGGGAGATCTTGCAGCTGAGGGGCAGAGAGAATTCGGGAGAAGGACTTTTCGGAAAATACAGAACAGAGAGACAGGGAGAGCTTGCAGAGAGGCAACACAGTCGCTGGGAGAGCTGACGCATAAAAGCTGGCTGTCATGCAAAATCCAAAACTGTCGGAACTATCGGAATCGCTGGGAGAGCTAACGCAGAAAAGCTGCCTGTCACGCAGAATCCGGAACTATCAGGAGCTGTTGGAATAGCCGGAAGAGTTGACGCAGAGGGCAAAGAAGGTGACGTAGGGCTAACGTAGAAATAATCGGGATTAGACAGTCTTGTGCCAGATCAACCGGAATTCTGTCGGGTGAAGTGACGTAAAAATCACTTAGATTTTCTGCTAGGATTTTCTCTGTAAATGATTGCTAGATGAGCATCCTAGATTTGTATTCAGATATTTCTGTTGCATAATAATAAAACCCTCAAAGCGTTGCACTGATTTTCCTGCATTGAGTTTTTCCGAGGACTATTGTGTCCAAAAATAAGTGTGTCCTATGTATCTTATTATTTTCTCTGTTTTCTGTTTCATGAGATCAAATATTTAATTAGTGTATGCTGCAAAAGTAATTTGCTTCAGTATTCAGAAGAATAGCTAGTAGATTCAAATTTGTTGCAGTAGGGGTTCCTTCGAGTCTAGGAATTTTCACAGGGCTAAGGAAGCACAAGTCCTTCATTAACGATACCCTTCCTAGGCTCTTTGTAATCCACGTGCCTTCATTCCTAGAAGGGCTCGGCTGCGAGAGAACTGCGAAGTCACGTGTTTTAATCTTATTCCATACACAAGTGAAAGAAAATCAGAAAAATTTGTCCTAAAGTTTCTATTCAACCAAGCTTATGCTTAAAGGTAGATTTTAAAGATGCAAGTCTAAAATTTATATACAAATGAGATACCTAAATGTTAGTGAAGTGTCTTCAAATATATATAATGATAACAATATGCTTCCAATAAAGATATAGCAAATGAGATTGTGATCAAGATTTCATTAAGCACAATATGAAATAAACTTTGAAACGATGATCAATGAAGCAGATACTAATTACTTGATGAAGCAATGAAAGAAAATTAGCTCAATAGTTAGAATACCACTTCAAGTGCCTTGAATGAAAAATGTATCTCCACTATAACATATTACGATAGTTATCCAAGTGAAAATTGCATCATAAAGCACAAGAAAATTTGTAGGCTAATGAGCTGCACAAATTTGTAAATGAAATGTAAGTTGAACAAATGAAGCAAAATAGACAATTAGATTGTTCAAGCTAGAATAAACTTGCAAAATTTGTTCCAAGTATAGAGATTTGCTCAAAGTATACTTTCCAAATGAAACAAGCTTGCAAATAAGTTGAGCATGAAACTTGAGGTAAGTAAATGAAATTGCACCTGCATGGCATGAAATGAAAAATGAACAATTAGCATGTGACCATGAAATATTAACTTGACAAATGAAAAGATAGCATAATGAAAATAAAACTAATTTCAAGAAAAGAAATGGAAAGTTAATCAAACATCAAACAAGAAGAAGGCCCTTCTCTCAAAAGAGAGAAGGGGATGGATGCCAAGGGGATGGTTCCCCAAGCTCAAAGAGACATTGGAGGAAATTTCAGCGTAAAAGTGACCTCCTAAGGAAAAATAAAAAATAAGGGTTAAAATCTTAAAATAAGAGTTATGAATTTTTGAGGTAAAAAAAGAAAACTATTTTTTTATTGTATATTTGGCTTATCTCCTTATATGTTTACTCAAATTGCAAGTGTAGACACTCATTGGATGCGAAATTAAATTCCACATCCAACAAGTAGTTATTATGCATACTTTTGAGAAGACCCACATTGATAAAAATTGAAGATACATTAAAAAAATGTGTTGAACATGCTTTTTTAATGTATCTTCAATTTTCATCAATGCGGATCTTCTCAGAAGTATGCATAATGGGTACTCGTTGGATGTGAAATTTAATTCCGCATCTAATGAGTGTTTACACTTGAAATTTGAGTAAACATATAAGGAGATAAACCAAAAATACAATTGAAAAAAAAATAGTTTTCTTCTTTTCCCTCCAAAATATTTATATGTACCTCTTTTTAAATTTAAAGGATTTTGATTGGTTGAAATGGAAACTACATAAAAAATTCATGGGCACTTTTAGGCTGAAATTTCCTCTAATGAAAATGGCATTTTATTACTATGATGTTAGAAATGGGAGCTTTTGACCATGAGAAAGCGTCAAATCTTTAAGGGAGACTTCACAAATGATGTTAAATCTTTCAAATAGAATGAACCTTACCTTAAGAAAACAATGAAGAAAATTTTACAGATTTGTAACAATGAGGCACAAGGGAACCTCTTCAAGACAAGTCTGAAATCTTCAAAGGAAACTTGCTCCAAACAACTCCAACCTTTAGAATGATGAAGTCCACCCAAAAGAGAGAGAGAATGAGACTGTTTGTTCACTATTTTGACAAACATGTAATGCAACACTTTTGTGCTTGTTGCACACATTTTGTCAAATTTCCAAGGAAGTAGTGGTACTAATAATTCTTCAAAGATCGAGATCATCAACCATCAACTATTGAGTCATTGTAAATCCATTCTGCAAAATTTGTAATACAAATTATGCTAGTAAAATCGTGTATGTATGTAACAACCTCGATAAGCCTATTATTTTGGCGACGAATTTCATCTTAGGAGGTTTTTCGTCTCACTAATTTAGCTGTGTTTCTAAACACAGATGATTGACAAAGTTTTTTCTTTCAGCGTCACCTCAAAGTTAGGGTGGAATTTATCGTCAAAGTCGTAAGTGAGTCCTAGTGTTTTAGTCGAGTCTTATGTAAAAGTGATTTTGGAATAATTTAAGTTAATTGGTTAAATTATTTTATTACAAATCACTTGGTCTACTATATCACATTGTGTCGCAGAATTGAGTATGTATTTTGAAGGTCTATAATGAATGAGTATCCCTCTTTGAGGGTTGAATTATGTAAAATCTTATGTAAAAAATATTTTGGTGTATGGTCCCTCATACTTAGACACCATGACTAAAATATTTGAGGGTGGAAAAATAATTAATCCCATTAAGTGTCAATTAATTAAATTTTTAGGCAAAAATGAAATTAATTCTAAGCCAGAAAATTAATTAATTAGAATAAAAAATTAATTTGCTAGGGAAATTAAAGTCTCCAAGTGGAAAAATTCATGGGTCTTAAAAAAATTAATTTTTGGAGGCCCCCACCAAGGAAACATTGGAAATTTCAAGAAAAATTGGATCCTTGGACCTTGGTGGTTAAGTCAAAGTCAAGTTTTTTAGGAAATTAACTCAAAATAATTATTTTTGAGCTAATAAAAAATGAGTTTAATTAGAAAGTCAAGTTTTTTAGGAAATTAACTCAAAATAATTATTTTTGAGCTAATAAAAAATGGGTTTAATTAGAAATTCGAAAATTCCTAAAAAATAAATATTTTCGATGGCAAAGATTAAAAGTTGATCAAGGATTTATCGACGACCGAGATTATTTTGGCGGGGATCAAGCCAACTAGCCATTATTTTCTACTCGGAAGATTTATCTATAAACTAGAGGTCCCTTGTGTCTCAAGCCATCTGATGTTGGGCTAACATAACTCTGCAAAAAGCTGATGTAAAGCTACTGTCCTGTTAGGAACATTTTGAATAATCATAATAAAGACTTTGGGGTGCAGTTCATGGTGTCTATGTTCTACTGATTTGTGACATGTGCTGGATACAGGCATTCCTATATTGTGTTTAAATTTTTAAATTAAATCATTATTTCATTGTAGATGATAGGAACATTCTATTGATAAGTTTTGGGCTTATCTTAGGTGATCCGATTCATTGTTGTTCTAACGGTTTATGTTTAAGAAATTATATAGTGTTTGCATGTTCCCCAACCCTTGGCCTCCATGTTCACAAACTGTGGGCATAGGTTGACCTTGTTTGGACTTCAAATATTTTTATGGTTTTTCTAACTTCGCCGCTAGGTCTTCTAGGCCTCTTTCACCCCAACGCTTAATTTGCTTCTTCTCCATCCTTGGTTGGCCTCTGAAATTTTTGGACTGAATATTGGTGGGTTTTGCAGGGAAGAATTGGCTCAAGTTTGGTGTTTTTAAGTGCCAAGTCTATTGGAAAAATTTTGGCAACTTGGGCAGACAATTCTCAAGGCCTTGGGCCTAGGGTTTGATCTCTAAACCCTCCATTTTCCTCACTGTTTGCTACAGCTCTCCGAATCATTCATAACAGTGACAAACTCATACTTAAGTGCCCTGAAAATCACATCTAAGTAGTCTTAATACACTAAAAAAATTCATGGTAATAATTTACTACTGTTTTGGTAAGTTGGGCATTGATTATTGAGCATAGATCTACTTGTTTATTGACTGAAATATCTCTGCATAATCAGTGGATCAGATCTGAAGATTTTATCACATAAGGCTAAAGAATCCAAAATTTTGAATTTGATAAGCTTGCTTTTGGCATTTGAGAATTTTGGGCACATTTTGTCACACATTCTCACATTGATAGCTCACTGTTTCCTTGCTGCTGTCATAAGTGTTTTCAGATATGATATAACAGTGAATAATTCATCATAAGAAGGGTAGCTATCTTACATAATCACTTGGCAAGTCACTTTATGTTTCATTGATCAGATTGGGTTCTTACATGCTTGTTATTTCTTGGATCTAGAGTGATTTACTGCTGTCCTAAAGGTCTAATAATTGCTCATTTGAATGTCATTTGGGTATAAGTAACATAAGGTCTTTCCTTGTTCATGCTCTATAGATCGTAAGTATTCTGTCAAGTTGGTTTCTGATTGTTTCATGGTGCACTAACACATTTGGTATTGTGAGTTGATTAGAAATTCATAAGTTCACATCTAATAATAACACTCGTCTAATCTCAAATCACTTGGTGTTGAATAAGTTAAGTCTTTTTGGGCATATTGATATCTTGTGATCTAAGTCATATTGCTGTTTGATATCTAATTGTGTTAAGCTGGCCAGCAATAAATTGACATCTGAATATCTTGTTTTAATTGTGCACTATTGGGAAATCTATGATCTAAAGCATTTGAGAATCTATTTGGTGGTTTCAACATCTAAAATCTCTTAAATAATTGGCATTATCTAAAGAGCATAATCTTAGCATTCTCCTAAATAGTTATCATTGGCATAAGATTATTGATAATCATCGTTGGAATATCTTGAGTAATTGTGATTGGCATCTTGTGTTGATAATCATTGGCTAATTGTAAAGTGAATAAGTGCTCTAAGTTCATTTAATTACTACCATTGGTTAAGCATCTTGTGGATTGGTATATTGTTTGACATTGGCACTAATTAAATTGACACATTCTTGGTTGTAAGACTGTTTTATAATTCATCATTAATTACTCTTGGCATAAGAAGCTAATCATAGCTTAAGTACTCAAACGATTAAACAATCTCAACTCGAAACTCACTCACATTCTGTGCATAAGCATTTTAAGTCTAGTTGCATTAATAACTTACCTCCAAGCATAAACTTGGTTGATAGACTTCTAGGGCCACCCTTCTCATCTAGCTTGAGGGGCTTAGTAACTCTTCAGTGGTTAACACAGTGACCTTGCAGTTGTCAAAGCCACAGTCTCTGCGTCGCCGAAGGCATTGAGTGATAGGAGCCTAACAGAAGGTATCGTTAATCCAATCTTTGCTTGCTTCCTGTTGGCCTCCTTCCCACAACCTACCTTGGAGCCTAGCTTTAGAATAGTTAAGGGAAGGCTATACTTAGATTAGGCATATAACTAAAATTAACCAAGATCCTTGCATCACATCTAGGTCTTAGGATTTGCATCACATATAGGTTAGTGAAACATGTAAGTAGCAATTGTCCATCTAGTTACTTGGTCTTAATTTAATAATAAGCAAGAGTTTTGAATCCATAAGGCACTGTCTCATATTTGAATTTAATCCAATCCTTAAGATCTTGCTAAATTTAACCAAGTAACTAGGCCACTCAATCGTGTCTCCCGGACTTGTTGGTTGCCAACTTGTCCTTCACCTTCACATTTCGATAGGGACTACCCCCCATAGCTTGTTGTTGGTAGACAACTATAATGGAGAGGTCAAGGATCAGGGTGAAAACCCCCGACCTGAGTCGTTGTCACAGTGCCTATACAATTTGAGCGACAACATTTTCTGGCGCTGTTGCTGGGGAAATATTTTTCTGTCCTTGGTCCTCACAACATTCTAATCTTCTAATAGTTTCCGCCATTTATTAGGCTGTTAAGCGGGACAACATTTTATGGCGCCGTTGTCGGGGACCATCTTTTTCTTGGCGCTACAACAACATTCTTTCATTTCATATTATCTTCTAATCCATTCATTTTAGCCAGCGACTCCACAAATTTTTTTGGCACCTTTTAATCATTCTTCATCTTTTCATCACCTTATCCATTCTCCTCTCATTAATCCTTTCATCTTGTTATTTCGCACCTTTAGCACCAGGACATATAGGTTGGTTTCCTGTTTGGGAGGCGACTCCACTTATTCATCCATTCACAAAAGCTTACTCTAGAAGGAATCCTAGTAGCTTGGTTAACCACGCTCCTGATCTTGAAAAGGTACTAAGAGCTTGGTTAAACAAATTACATTCTAGAGAACGTTTAATATTTCTCAGACAAGAAGCCCTCCTTGGTCTCCATTTGCTTTTTGTTAATCCTCCCAATCAAGACTTCATCGCTGATTATTACAGGCCTTGCAACTTCACCAACATCCAGGGATATCCACATGATCTGCCAAATGACTCTACTATGAACAAGATGCCAATCTTTCAAGGAAATAATGCCATCAATGCTGAAGCTCATATAAATAAGTTCAACACCTTTGTTCAGAGATATGCACATGTTGCTGCTTACAACCATGAAGATGTCAGAATGAAATTGTTTGTTTTGTCATTGGAAAATAATGCACTTGATTGGTTTCATGACAAAACAAATAATGCCTTTGACTCTTTAAGGGCCCTCATTGATGCATTTAAAGATAAATTTGGGGATAAAGAGAAGGAAGTACTTAGTCAAAGAGCTCAATACTATTAAGAAGGAGGAGAATGAAACAATTGAAGAATCCAATCAAAGGTTTAAGGGTCTCCTAAAGGACATGACTCAAGATTACAAGCCTCCTAACAAGACAGTGTTTGAACAATATCATGAAGCCTTCAATGTTGACACTCAATCTGAAATTAGACATGACAAGCCTGTTACTTTAGTCGCCGCCCAAAGTACAGCTGAAGAGTTAGGAAAGGATAAGAGCTTCAGGTAATTCAGAGATCCCAGGTTTTGAGAGAGGTCCAATCAAATCTAAAGGGAAAGAAATCAAGGAAGAAGAACATGACTCAGTCAAAGAATTAACTCGAGTAATTAAAGAAATGAATATTGAGCATGCCAGACAAATAAGTGATATTGGAAATCATCTAATACAGATGGAAAGAAGCCAAATGTAGAGTATGAAGCCTAGGAATAATAATAATAACAGGGGCAACAATAATCCATGGCCAAAAAGGAATCCTCCAAATGATCAAAGGCCTCCTACTCTGCTAGAATTTGCTAATGTGGTTGATGAACCTATCCATGAAGAAAGTGCATGTGCCTTTGCTAGAAAGATCTTAGAAGAGGGTGAAAATCAACAGATAAATAATGTGAGTCAAGATGCTTCTCAGGAAAGTTGATGTGCAAACATGATTTTTTCATCCTTTGCCATCAATAACTTTGATGACGAGAAGGACCCCATCATGCAAGCATATGGTGAGAAACCATCACAAGAATAGATTCTGGAAATTGCTAGAAGGGTTATACTTATCAGAGGAAGGGTAAAGAGCAAAGTCAGAATAAATAGGTTGCTTTTAAGAGATATAAATCTGGCTTAAAGGTCGATAGGGCCGCATGGATTAATAGTATTAAGATGTCAGTCCTAGTCATAGAAATCTTGAAGATCCTATCTCAGAGAGCTCCGTTCTTCAAAGCTTTAGGCATGACTCAACAGGAAAAGATTGACACACCACCTAAAGATGAAGAAATCAAGTTAAAAGATTTAAATTACTACATGACTAATGAGGATCATCAACCCTTCTTCTTGACTTTAGATATCAATGACTGATTACTTCATAATTGCATGCTTGATTTTGGTGCCTCAACAAATGTTATGACTGAAAATGTTATGGATTAGCTAAATCTTAGAATCTCGAGACCTTACCATAATATCTATTCTATGGATTCGAAGAGGATTGAAGTCCTTGGTGTGGTTAAGGATTTACAAGTTTCATTGGCAAATTATCCATACAAAATCATCACCATGGATATAGCAATTTTTGTTGTACCAGATGTATGGAGAATGCTCCTGCCTAGAAAGTTTGCAACAAACTTAGGTGGATCTATTCAGATGGATTTATCTTATGCCACTATTCCCACAACAGCACGATGCATGGTCAGGTTATACAGGAAAGTAGAAAGAGGGTATCATGTTGAAGTTCGAAAGGGACTAGAAAATGGTGAAGAGGTTGTATCGCAGGGTCATCTGCCACACTATGAGACGATTCGTTCAACCAGTTTATCACTTTTCTTCATTCCACTGCCCATACCCTCCTCTGAGCAAAAAAAGAACCAAGCTTGAATTCAACCAAGGCGTGCAGCACAGTGATGAGCAATTATACCAACGAAGGAGGGTCAAGTTTCAACAAGGGACATCTGTCAAACCACCTATTGATCTACCTGTTAGCAAGTAGATGTTCCAAATTATGCCACATCGATGACCTTTGATGCCATGGTGCATCTTTTGTATACTATCTCTAACCCTACTCCTTTTCATTTATATCATGCATTTAAGTTATCTATTCCTTACATTTCAATTTCTTAGAGTAGACGTTTTATATTACAACAGATTTACTATGTATGCATGATTATTTTGATTTGAATGGATATCTATTTGATGGACTTCTATTTTCTTGGATGTAAGATTCTGGGATTCTCACGTTACTTCATGGAAGCACACATTTTGTCAAATTTCCAAAGAAGCAATGGCACCATATTTTTCTTCAAAGATCGATATCATCAACCATCAACTATTGTGTAATTGTAAATCCATTATGCAAAATTTGTGATGTAAATGATGCTAGTAAGACCGTTTATTTATGTAAGAACCTAGGTAAGTCTATTATTTTGGCGACGAATTTCATCCTAGGAGGTTTTTCATCTCATTTATTCAACTGTGTTTCTAAACACGGATGATAGACAAATTTTTTCCCTCTAGCTTCACCCCGAAGTTAGGGTGGAATTTATCGTCAAAGTCTTAGGTGAGTCCTAGTGTTTTAGTCGAGTTTTATGTAAAAGTGATTTGGGGATAATTTAAGCTAATCAGCTAAATTATTTTATTTCAAGTCACTTGGTCTACTCGACCATATTGTGCCGCAGAAATGGGTATGTATTTTGAGGGTCTATAACAAACAGGTATTCCCCTTTTGAGGGTTGAATTATGTAAAATATTATGTAAAAAATATTTTGGTGCATGGTCCCTCATACTTAGAAACCGACTAAAATATTTGAGGTTGAAAAAATAATTAATACCCTCAAATGTCAATTAATAATTTTTCTAGCAAAAATAAAAATAATTATAAGCCAGAAAATTAATTAATTAGAGTCAAAAATTAAATTGCTAGGGAAATTAAATTGTCCAAGTGGAAAAAATTGTGGGTCTTAAAGAAATTATTCTTTGGAGGCCCTGCACCAAGGTAATATTGATTTTTTCAAGAAAAATTGGAGAGGGCTGACTTGCTGGTGGCGGAGGTCGAGTTTCTCTAGGGCCAAATTCTTCAGGAGATTGATTTTCCGGTGGGACGAATTCCTTGGGCTGAGCTTTCCAGTGGGGACAGAATTACAGGTTTTGGCAAAATATTTTTCTCTAAGGGTTTAGATCTATAATTTCCTGAGGATTTTAATGAAGGAAAATTCCTATGGGTGTATACTTATTGTTGTGATGTGATTGATCTCTTTGATTTTATTTTTCCACTGCAAATATTTATTTGTAGAAGTTAAATACCAATGATTTTATTTTCACAGCAACTCAGAATTTTATTTTATAATATTTTATAATTTTTTGGGAATAAAAATTGTTGAGGTATAAATAAATATGGACTAGTATTGGAAATTTAACTTTCATAGTCCTTATGAAATCAAGATTCAATTGAGGTCCCTTTAGGTTACATGAATGACACACAGTGGTTTTAGCAAGTTTTGTCTGGAGACTTGCATTCAAACTAATGGTATATTTGAAATCCTTGCGAAATTCTAAGTTTGATGAGCCACTTATGATCAACGTGTGAGTACTTTATATTTTTAGTAGTACTTGCATGTAGATTTTGATTGTGGATTCGGATTCCTTATAAAAAGACGAATCCAACGAATATGGATTCATGAGAATCTAAGCAATTTCTATTTTTAGTATTGGTGGCATGTTATGTTGAGAATTCAATATGGTAGTGTATATGTTAATTCTCTTAACTTGATAATTGTTTGTGTTACCTTGAGAATTCAATATGGTAGTGTATATGTTAATTCTCTTAACTTGATAATTGTTTGTGTTACCTTTTTACTTATAATCTTTGATCTTTATTATTCCAATATGCAATACATCAAACAACTACCAAAACAGTAAGAACAGTGACACAGTATATAGGCTGCAAGCCAGGGCCAAAACCCCTCCTCTTGAGGGGAAAACCTAAAAATCTCTTCTTATCTTTCAGATCTTTCAATTGACGAATGCCATGACCTATACTAAAACAAATCCCCTCCAAGATCAAGTCTTCCTCTACCTCCAGCGACAAGATCTTCGACCTCCGAGTAAATCTAAAATTCTATTGCCCAACAACCACTGCTTCTTCACTAGGAGACTTTGATCTCCCTCTAATTGCTCTTTCTTTGACTTCACTTGCCTTGATATGGATTCTAGGGCTAGTAAGAAGCCGTAAGAGACCTTCGCTTGCCTTCTTGATCTTCTTACTTCCAAAATCGAACTTCAGACTTCCCTAATGCAGAAACCCTAGCTTTTCATTCCCAGAAGAATATAGAGAGACCCAAACACTTCGACTTTCTTCGTCCTCTTCTTCACACTTCCTTCTTCTTCCTTCTGCTGCTTCCTTCTCCGCATGAGAGATGAGTGAATGAATGATCCAAATGGAGGACGAACTCCTCTTATATATTGGCTTCTTCAAGGGTGGGCGTTGCTCTTCATGTAGGCAGACTTGATAGCTCTTAGGCCGACTTGATCTTGGAGGTAATTTTGACATTTTCAAGACAAAATAATTTTTTCTTTTACAATTTACAATGTGCCCATAGGGTCTTTCATATATAACAATGACTCCTATACCTAGGACAAACCCTATAAGCACTTTAATGAGTGCTTGGCCTATAAAATAAATTCCTTGGGCAAGAAACCTAGGCTTGATAATAATAAAAATAATTTCTTTTTCATTTTATATATACAAATTTCATAATAATGAAGACTGAACCTAGTTACACATTCTTCAAAATGTTAGAGCTGATCACATATTTGGACTCCCCAATGAGGATAATTTTGTTAGAATTTGAGACATTTATATTTTTAGCAATGCTTGCATGAGAGTGTTAAAATATTTGGATTTCACATGATATTCTAAGTCTAATGAGTATAATATTTTAGACATGCAGGGAGTTTACTATTTTTAGTATTGCCTATCATTTGAGGATCATTTGTCGAATTTTCTAAAATTTGTGGACAATGTTGAAATAAATTATAAAATATAATAATTTATTGATGAAGTAGTTTGTGCAAACCCTTGAGAGGGATGCACAGACATGGGACAAATCCCTTTGTGATGCTTTCATTGATTAATGTTATTCATTTCAACAGGTTTACTCGATTATATACTTGAAGAGGAGAATCAATCTGTATTTGAGTTTAATAACCATCTTTCTATATTTTATTTTAAGATTAGTGAAAGTGTTGTTTCCTAGTGATGAGTTTACATTGCATTGTTATTTCAAAGAATATGATGAGTTGTTTGGCCTCTTGCTTAGGGAGAAATATTCGTAATTTGGAGGAAGCAAAAGCCGTTGATATCAAGCTAGAGAGAAATATTACTATAGTTTGGAAAAGGCAAGCTTCCCAATCCAAGTTGTTTGATCCACCGAATAGAGCACCTCGGTAGTGAAGAGGTAAGTTGTTAGTGAGAACACCAAGGTACCAACACAATTTGCTGAATTATTGTGAGAGTAATATGATAAGGTGACTTTGTTCAAGAGAAATCAATAGAATTAATAGGTTACCTTGAAATATCATGATCCATCACTTTTGTGTAATGTGATCTTGGATAAAATGATCATGTACTAGTAGTGGCAGAACTTGAGTCATATGTAGAGTTCCATAACCATGAAGCTAAAAAGCCAAATTTTCAAGTGTGTTCTTTGGTTCATTTAATTGATGATGATAAGGTTTAAGAGGATGAGCAACAAATCAACCATGAAGAATTGGATCATAAAAAGATGGTTGGGACTTATTTAGCATGTGGGCAAAAGATGGATGGGACTTATTTAGCACATGGGAAAAGCCCTAGCATGAGTTTTACCCTCCTTATTAGCCATCACGAAGTTCCATAAGCATTTAATGCTTCATTTAAAATAAAGGAACTCTTGAATGTCCCAACCCTGATGAGCGAGAAATTGCTACATCTTTAAGGGGTACTAGAAAAGCGCAAAACAAGCTTGCTCTCCTAAGCTATGTTCCAAAGAAAAATCATTATAGTAAAAGGTGCACCAAAGGGGGGGGGGGAAATGCAGGCCAAAGAAAGGGATAATTCATGCCTCCATGATTGCTCCCTCCTTACCTCATTATAATTAGGAGTTAGGATGTTGCAGTTCCATTATTTGGTCTTATGGCTTGTTAGTTTTTGGTAGCATCAGGTAGGTGTTCTAGTCTTGATTTATGTGAGAGAGGCTAAAGAACACAAGATCTCTAAAACCCAGAAAAGGTTTTAGAAGAGAACACCTAGAGACAACTCAATTAAGTTAATTGATCAATAATTAAAAAATGCCTAAGTCTAACTTAGGAAAAATGATTAATTAACAACAATTAATTGAGAAAGATCGAGAAATCTCTAGACATTGACACAAATCAAGTCCAAGATGATCTCAGCCATTGATGACAATTTAATCATGGTCGTTGGTGATCCAACGAGAGTCAATAAGAGTAGATCGATGGGGATGGAGATAGACACATTAAGCAAGAGGGAGAGCAAGTTCATTGGGAAGATCAAGCTATCCAGTGCAATGATTCAACAAGAAGAAGAGTTTGAGACAGAGAAGGGAGCATCAGTGATTGAGGGAGGAGAAGCAACAGAGTTCTAGAGCATCCCAGTCAGTTTCTAGTGCAGGAAAGGGAGGTCGCATTATTCCTCAGCGAGGCTACACAAAAGCAGCACAAAAGCTTCAGAGGGTAGTTCGATTTAGCTGGAGAGGAAGTCAATTCAAGTGCTAGAGGCTGAGAAATTTCTCAGGAGGCCAAGCGAGTCACTTCCAAAGGTAGAGTCAGGCAGAACGATAGATTCCGGGCAGCTACACAGGCAGTGCGACTAAAGCCTACGCAAGCATTGCATAAAGGTTGATGCAGGGGCATTTCAAGTAGCCTAGTTGGGCTAGTTTTTTGAGCCGGATTAGTTGTGGAGTGAGACAATTTGTCTCACAAATATTTTGGCCAAATTATCTCTAGAGGATTGATAGTTTGGCATCCAGATTATTGTACTCAAATTTTTATTGCTGCATAGTAAAATAAACCCTCATCTATTACAACTTGCACCAATTTTCCCTTCGAGGTTTTTCTGATGACTGTTTAGCCCAAAAATATCGGTGTCATTTTTATTGTGCGAGCATCCATTTTCTTAGTTCCAGTTATTTTTCCACAATGTAATTTTATTGTGAAGAATCACATTGTGATTTTTTCGTTATTTGTCATAACAAATAAACTGCTAATTAATCAGTTAGAAGAATAAATTTCCAGTTGTTGCAATTTGAGGAAATTTCACATGATATCAGAGCATTGAAGATTAGATCAGAGGGCTCAGTAGCAAGAAGGAGAAAGTTGTACAAGTTCAGAGGGAATTATGAGCACGAAGTTCTCAAATTGTGTAGGCTGCCAGGAAGTACGAATTTGCAGGGGTAGATGGTTCAATTTCCAGATCCGGGTTAGAGGAAAATTCTATCAACCTCAGAAGCAAAGTTTGCAAGCAATGGATTTGCTGGATAGAGGGTTTCGATGAGCAGATCAATGATTTCGTTGAGTAGGTATGGGTGCAGTTGGTTTGCAACAGGTTTTGTAATAGTAGATCAACACCGGGTGGAAGAGAAAAGCACATAGAGAAAGAGGGACTTTCAATTTTCTCAGATTGTTTCTAAATCCAGATCCAGAAGGGAATCCATAATTTCCAGTTGCAACGGGCCATAATAGTTTTTGCCAGTCAACCAGTGTGAGCTTTAGGAGCAGCATATCGCGTGCCAGATTTTGGAGGACTTCCGAAAGGTTAGCGAGTTTCCCAGTTGAGTTATTGCATGCAATGTGAGGAGCGAGAAGGATTTCTCGAGGAAACAAGAGCATATCTACACATTCCTAAGGAAGTGCGAGTAATAGTAGCAGTGCCACAGGAAAGAGAGGAAGTTCCCAAGTTCATTTTCCTAGATTTTGAGTTTTCACAGGGATGACCACAGTAGCTCTCAAAGATTAGGATAGACTTGATGGAGCCTCGAATTTTGGCATCTGGAAGGCCAAAATGTGGTTTATGTTAGATGGGCATGCTGTGAAGGATTTCATGACAAATGTCATGGAAAAACCAACAGATCCACAATAGTTGGCGACCTTCAAGAAAGAGATGGCCAAGACAAAGAGGATGGCCTTGGATGGAGTTTGGGATCATATTGTCCTGAATATTGCTGAGAAGAATACGACAAGGGAAATGTAGGAAGTCGTCGTGAAGCTATACTAGGATCCATCTGAGAATCGTAAAATGATTCTCAAGGAGAAGTTGAGGATCAGAAAGGTGATAAAGGGTGAAGGTGTGACTCCTTATCTCACTAGAATTTGAGATGTTTGAGATGAGCTAGCAGCGGTAGGTTAAAAACCAGAGGACAATGAACTTGTAAGAATAGCACTAAATGGGTTTACCAGAGAGTGGGAAACATTCGTTCAGGGAGTCACTAGACAAGACAAAATGCTTGATTGGGAACCCCTATGGAGTGATTTCACACAAGAGGAGCTAAGGCTCAGTCTTGTGTACTAGCAGCAACAATATCAAAGGGCAAAATGTTGAGAAGGAGGAGGAGAATGTATCCCTTGCTAGTAAGGGAAAGGCGAAGAAAAGTCCTAGTCAAGGACAAAGCTCAAAAGGAGGAGAAACGAAGAAAGATTTGTCGAAGATCAAGTGCTTCAGGTTTGGTGAGTTTGGTCACTACAACACCCAGTGTCCCAAGAAGAAGGACAAGAAGGGAGAGAAACAAACAACAAATTTGGCAGAGATAGATGAGTCAACCTCTAGGTTGGAGGAATTTGCATTGATAGCGACTATACTTCCAGAAGGAGGAGCACATGGACTTCTAGATTTAGATGGGAAACAAGAGTAAATGTACTCTAGTTGGAGTAGGTACCATTGAGATTCAAAGGGAGTTAGGAGCAAGCACCAGTGTTACAGATGTGTTGGATGTGCCCAGCTTAGGTATGAACCTTATTTTAATATCCCAGCTATAGGAGAAAGGATATAATGTCCACATTGTAGGGAAGATGTGTTCATTAAACACCATAGCTGGAAGAAGGTGAGGCAAATTAGAGCTTGTAGCAATAGATTGTACAAGTTGCAACTTGATTCTCCAAAGGCACTAGTTACCAACAACAACAGTGATTGTAGTAACAGTGGGAGAGACCTGAATGAACTATGGCATAGGAGCATGGGACCTTTACACCATGGAGCACTTAGGATGCTCAAGGAGACAGTAACAAGTAAACACGGAACACGATGATGTGCTCAAAGGGTGTGTGCTTGGGAAATATGTTAAGGCAACATTCCCAAGGAGTGACAGCAGATCAGATGGTGTGCTACAACTAATACACTCAGATATTTGTGTCCCTATGTCCACTAGATCTCTCAAAGAGTATGAGTACTTCGTCACCTTCATTGATGACCATTCCAGGAAAACTTGGATCTATTTCTTGAAGACCAAAGATGAAGTCTTCAATTGCTTCAGGGAGTTCAAAGCTCTAGCAGAGAATGCAATAGGAAAGAAGATCAAGGTGCTTCCCTCAGATAACGGAGGAGAGTACACAAATCGTGACTTTACGAGTTTTTGTGTGCAAGAAGGCATTAGGAGGGAGTGGACAACTCCATACAATCTACAGCAGAATGGGGTAGCAAAGTGGAAGAACAAGTCTATAGTTTGGGCTACAAAGGCAATGTTATATGACTACGGTTTGCCCAAGTTTCTATTGGCAGAGGCATGTAACATGACTGTGTATATACAGAACAAGGTTCCTCACAAGATGTTGGGGAAGATAACATTAGAAGAAATCTTCTTAGGGGAGAAGGAAAAAGTCAGTCATTATAGAATCTTTGGCAGCGTAGCTTATTGCCATGTGCCAGATGAGAAGCGCACTAAGTTGGGTCAGATTGCAGAAAAGGGGTTCTTCATTGGGTATAGCGAGACCTTAAAGGCATACAAGATCTATATTCCTAGCAATAGGAAGATTATCGTGAGATGGTACATAAAGTTCATGGAGGACAGAGCCTTGAAGAAATCTCTTGAGTTGCCAACAGGTGATCATAATGGGCCAGTAGAAGCACCATTACTCCAGCAGCAGGGGCAGTTGCAAGGACAATCACAAGGATCTACTACAATAACCAGTACTAACATGACCTTAGGTGCAGGAGATCTAGTGATTCGCAATAGTCAAAGCAACAAAAGTTAGATGAAGACCTGATTGAGCCCCCCACCACTAGCAGCCGAACCAGCAAGGAAGTTCGTCAGACATTGAGGGATGCAGAGTAGTTCATAGGAGCTCCTAAGACAAACAGGAGAGAGTGCAGATAGCCAGACAGGTTCCAAGCATTAGTGGCATAGGTTGTTGAACCTTCCAGCTATTAGGAGGTCACATAACATCAAATGTGGGTGGATGCCATGGTAAAGGAGTACAATTTTATCATCACTAATGATGTTTGAGAGGTAGTGTCGAGGCCTATAGACAAATCAATTATGGGCTCTTGATGGATTTATAAGATCAAGTACGCTCCAGATGGCAGCATGGAGAAGTACAAGGCTATGTTTGTAGCAAAGGAGTACGTGCAGAAGGAAGGCATAGATTATGAGGAGACCTTCGCGCAAGTTTCCAGATATACTTATTTTGGTCGATTATATCTATAGCAACACAGAGGGGATGACAAATTCACTAGATGGATGTCAAGACAACGTTCTTGAATGGGGTGATAGAGGAGGGAGTATATATCGAACAACCAAAGAGCTTTGAGACACATGAGAGGAGCACGCATGTGTGTAGATTGAAGAAAGCTCTATATGGGCTCAAGCAGGCTCCCAAGTCATGGTATGGTCAGATTGACAGCTACTTGCAGCAAATGGGATTTGTCAAGAGTGATGCAGATCACAACCTTTACTATTTGATGGTAGAGGGTGAGCCACTCATTCTAGTGTTGTATGTAGATGGCCTCTTCTTGACTAGGTCATTAGGGCTCATAGAGGACTACAATAGAAACCTGGCAACAAAATTTGACATGAAGGATTCGGGGCTGATGCATTACTTATTAGGCTTAGAGGTATGGATAAAGGACCGGTAGATCTTCCTTGGTCAAGGGAGATATGCTACAAATATTTTGAAGAGATTCAGGATGCAGGAATGTACGCCCATGTCTATGCCTATGATTACAAACTAGAGGAAGATAGATGCATCAGAGGACGAGGACGTTGACCCAACCCTGTATAGACAACTTATTGGTTCCGTCATGTATCTGGTCAACACTAGACTAGACCTTTGCTTTGCGGTCAATGTTACTGCTCAAACTAGCAGGGGTCCTATAAGGGGATCCTTGAAGGGATACTACTAGGTTAAGGGCAGCAAATGAAGCAATAGCCCACTGTCACCTCGGCTAAGTCTCCCTGCTCTTTACGGACTTTCACTGATGGGAGGAGACCCGTTAGGATGAGGATCACTAAATGGATAAACCAATGATAGGGTGAGGGGTGATCCTAGAAGCCTATTCACAAGGGAGGCCCAAATATGTGGCTTGCTTGCTTTGGAGGCAAGGTTTAATGCTCTCAAGGAAGGGCTTAAGGGGAATTTCAATGTTTAGGTTTAGGGTACGTATCTTATAATGGAGGTTCCTAGGCCTTGAAATTCTTATGAAAGCTTAGATTCCCAATGATCGTTGAAGAAGTAACCTTGATAGTGCATGGGACTGCATGGGACCAAGTGGACTTGAGGTTAGGTCAAGGGGATAGGATTTAGCTACCAATGATATATTTGACCTAATTAGGGAGGGGAAAGGGATCAAGGAATGAATTTTCAATGAAAGGCAATGCAAAGATCCCAGTGAGGTTTCTAGCCTAAGGGAAACCAAGGGCAAGAATTGGTCTTCGAGCTAGGGATTGTGATATCTCAAGATCTCACTGTCGAAATCTCATGAAATTTGGCGAGCTTCTTGAGGAAACACCAACACAGTTGTGGACCAAAAATTGAAGTATTTGGATTGCTAGATTGTGAGATATTTGATGCCCTAGGTGACCTATGGGGCTAGACCTAGAAAGAAGAGAAGGTGTAGAAAAATAGGTTTTAGAGTGATCATCTATGGTAGACCAGTGCCTAATCCTTTGGGGAGATTGGATTCAAGAATGATTATGAATTTGGATTGAATTTTCTTAGTCAAGGAGGCCTTAAAGGCAACTTCACTTAGCACTAGGGCAAAGGAGAGCAACTCCAAAGACTTTATACTTCATTTTGCAAAATAAATGGCTTAGCAAGATCAATTTAAACAATGAAACATCCTAGCAACATTCACTCATCATACATGGCCCACACATGAAGCATCGCTATCTAGAAACAAAATTCCCACAATTTTGGAATAATGGATGCAGTGAATTAGCCCTAGTATAGCAAAATCCCAACAACAATGTATGTGATGAAAATAAAAAAATAATAACATTAAAATTGCGCTTACATGTATTAGAGTATATCCAACCATCAAAATTTTGCCAATCAAGAAGCTCTAAGTCAAGAGAAAATGATCCAAACATCAAAAATTCATTCCATGCCCCAAAATTTCGTCCTCCAAGAAGGATAGCGTAGTTATCACAAGAGATACAACTCCAACAAAGTGATGATGCTAAGATGAATTCACGTCACTTGTATTTATACACTTCTAATGAGTTTGATTTAGTTAATTAGGCCCGCATTAGCCCCTACAATAAAATATTGTGCAAAATAACTAAATTTTGGTGACAAGCCAACCAAACTAAATCATAAAAAAAAAAGAATAAGCCTCTCAAGAGGTCGAATAATGAATAGTGCATGTCGTTGGGCCTTGGAGGAGGTCTAATGGAGTCCATATGTGCCATAATGTGTAGTTGAACTCCCAAAAGCAGTGGACAAGGGGTTGGCCCCTTGTAATAACTTGTGGTGCTCCAAATGACATGTGGGGGCATGCAAGTGTCCTCATGGGTCCCCAAACAAATTGAAGATGCCTGTAGATCACCTGTAAAGGCTAGGATGATGGTGTAGGTGATGCCACATCATCATGCAACTCCTGGATCATCTACTAAGTGTATGGTGCAACTCTGGGGCTAGTTAGGCGTGATGGATCAGGTGCATCGTCCTTGTCCAATAAGTGAACCAGGAGCAATCTCTGAATGGTTGTGGGGATCCATGGAGTGTTGTTAGCTTCTATGGAGGCCCATGGCTCTCTATACACACCCTACATGTACCAATGTAGCCCTTCGGAGTCAGGACCCTGTAGAGGGATACCAAACCCAAATGGAAACCACCTGCAATTCCGCATAAGATCCAATGTGTTTCCGTGTTTTACAACACACCAAGTCATTAAAGAAATCAATAAAAGAGTTTATAAACCATGGATAACAAGTGAGCACTTCATAATCACATGCCCTTCCATGGTGGGCTTTGGCATGTGCTACTGTCTCCTAGCTCTAAATAGGGTTAACCAGGCATCCTATTGTTGATTTGGGTAGCATCGAATGTGGTCTAGCCATGAAAATTGGTGGGGAGGCTAAATCACATGAGATCTCCAAGATCTAGAAATGGTTTGGGGAAATTCCACCCGGTTAGAGAGATATTAAAATAATTAATATTTTTAATGGGGTTCCTAAGTTCAAACTTAGGAAAATTAAAATATTAATGGGTATTAATATAAAACTGGGTGAGAAGGTTCTAAATGACATGGATCAAGCCAAATCTAATCTTAGCCGTTGATTAGAGACTTAAACTCGGCCATTGAAGACTCAACAGGAAAAGTATAAGAGGAGGCTTGAGGGTCAGTTGGAGATACACCAAGTTGATCAGTTAGTTTGATTTTCTGGAGCGGGTTTGCTAAGAAAATTCGAACAAGTGATCTGTTGTAGTGAGGGGTTGTGAGTACATAGCAGAGAGGCAGAGATAGTGCTTGAGGGTTAGTGCAATGACTGAAGGCGCTCATGCAGAGGTAGCCAGAGCTACGCAAAGGCAACAAGAGCCACGCAAAGGCAGCTAGAGACTGCGCAGAGGCTGAGGGGCCTGTGTGGGTGACGCAGAAGGCCAGAGAGCTGACATAGAGAGTCAAAAGGCTGACGTAGAGGGTTCAAGAGGTATGCTAAGGCTAGCAGGGTTGACGCAGAGTCTAGGAGAAGCGCTGAAAGGATTTTCGTGGGGCAGACTAGCTGTATATCTTTCTTCGAGAAGAGGTATTACTGCCTTGTAACAATCTCTGTTGGGTGAGCTCGTTCAACACCCTAGTTGTACTCAAGAAATCTGCATAATAATAAAACCCTCAAAACTGCTGCACTGGTTCTCTCGCATTGGGTTTTTCTAGGGATGATTGTCCAAAAATAATGGTGTCCCTTGTGTGTTTGTCTAGTATTTTAGTTGTTGATCTATATATGAGTTAAGGTTGCATTTGTGTTTATATTCAGTATTTATATGTATAAATAACTTGTTAATGGAATAAAGAGTAGGTGAAATGAACCAAATAATGCAGTAGGGATTTCTAACCTATCAAACTGAGAAATCTCAACATGGTATCAGAGCATTGCAGATCACAGGAGGACTAAAGGCAACAACGGATATCGGAAATTTGCAGCAGTAGCAGAGCTTCTCCTAAGTAAAAGGCAACAAAGAAGGAGTGACGCAGAGGGCCTGCATGATCATTTCAAGCTAAAGAGAGGGCCAGCGTAGAGGCAGAGAGAGGGAGAAGAGGCTCACGAAGAGCCACGTTGTTCTACTAAGCTAGGTAGGCTTGACGCAGTTGGCCAAAGGAGTGATTCAGCCTTTGCCAGATTGCGCAGAGCTAGAAGGCTCAGTTTCTTCAGTTGCTGGGGCATAGGGAGCTGTGGGCAGATTGTGGATTAGGAAGCTGGTGGGGTGTTGTTGTTGTTGAAACAGAACAGTACCTAATAGTACAGAACTGAGGTAGAGGGAGATGTTGCCTTGACAAATTTCTAGCCAAGAAATCCAGATCCGAGTTGTGGTTACAAAGAGGATCGGAGAGGAGTGGATCGATGGTTGGCGGGAAGATTTCTAGCAGGGAAATCGAGACTCGAAGGGAGATTTCCAGAAGGGAAGTCGAAACTCAGAGGGAGTCCAAAAGAAGAGCGGAGATGGCAGTGAAAGGACTGAGGGATTAGGACAGGTTAGACGGGGCTTCCAACTTTGTCATCTTGAAGGCCAGGATCCTGTCAGTGTTGGATAGACATCTCATCAAGGGCTTCGCCTTGAGAACCGTGGCTATCCTAGTCGACCTAGCTAATAATGAGAAGTATGAGGATGCAATGGCGAGGGTAAAGTGCATAATCCTTGATGGGGTTAAGGATCATGTTGTACCACATATTGCCGAAAAGAACACGACAAAGAAGATGAGGGATACTTTGACAACATTGTGTCAAGGCACTTCCGTGCAACAGAAGATGCTATTAAAGAATCAGCGACGGTCATATCAGATGCAGAAGGGTGAGCAGATAAATCTATACCTCCTCAAATTGCAAGAGATTCGGGACCACCTTACTTCCATAGGGGCCACGTCGGATCAGGAGTTCATGGTGAGGACCGCCCTGAATGTAGTCTCTGAGGAGTGGGAGACATTTGTCCAAGGCATTTTGGGCAGAGCTACTCTTCCAGGGTGGGAAGAGATGTGGGCGGCTCTTCGCCAAGAAGAGATCAAACGACTGACCAAGGCGGGGAGTAGTGGCAAAGGAGGTCGAATCAAAAAGGAGGAGGAGGATGCAACTCTAGCATCTGCGGGACAACAAGGGAAGAGGAAGCAGAAGGATATCTCTAAGGAGAAGTGCCTCCATTTTGGGGTGCTGAGTCATTATGCAACCCAGTGTCCTAGGAAGAAGAACAAGGGAGAGGCTTCTGACTCCAAGGAAACTTCGGCTAAGGCGGAGAAAGAAGTCGAGACTGATGAGGACTGCCATGAGTGCTCATGCACCTCTAGAGAAGAGGTGGGGTGATATTGAGCTGTAATTAGGAGGACTACAAAAGATGTAGGGGCAGGATCCTTGAGGTGCCCAAACTCTTGGATCATATCCGCCTATGGGAGCCCCGAATGACAGTAGTAGGATGACGAATGTTGATAGAAGCAAGATGTGATGGAGCGACAATGCAGTGCTAGAGTGCAGAGGTTTGTAGCAACACAGTGGGGGTTGCAATAGTGCGAGAGGCACAAAGGTGTTTGCAGCAATGCGAGAGGCATAGAGGACGCTGTAGCAGTGCGAGAGGCACAGTGGTGTTTGCAGCAGAGGGAGCACAAGATAGCAGCAAAGGTAGCTTCAACATCAAGAGGCTTCCAGACTGACAAGGATGTGAGGATTTGGGTAGATCAGTTACTTACATCTCGGTAATTGAGTTGCAGTGCAGCGGTTAGCAGTGGCAGTGCTATGGGCAGCATGGACAACATATTGAGAGGGAGATGTAGTACAGGTGTAGCAGTGGCAGTGGCAAAACCATGGGCACCAACACAGGAAGCAGCAGTGCAATGCATGTTGGGAAGCAAGCTAAGCATCAACACAGGTACCGGTGTGGAAGGATCAATGTGTTGTTTGTTGATTTGGAGTAGCATCAGATGTGCTCTAGCCATGAAAATTGGTGGAGAGGCTAAAGCACATGAGATCTCCAAGACCCAGAAATAGTTTGGGGAAATTCCACCCGGTTAGAGAGATATTAAAATAATTAATATTTTTAATGGGGTTCCTAAATCTAAACTTAGGAAAATTAAAATATTAATGGGTATTAATCTAAAACTGGGTGAGAAGGTTCTAAATGACATGGATCAAGCCAAATCTAATCTTAGTCGTTGATTAAAGACCTAATCTTGATCGTTGAAGACTCAATAGGAAAAGTATAAGAGGAGGCTTGAGGGTCAGTTGGAGATACACCAAGATTGATCAATCAATTCGATTTTCTGGAGCGGGGTTTGCTGAGAAAATTCGAACAAGTGATCTGAGTTGCAGCGAGGGGCAATGATACATAGAAGAGAGGCAGAGATAGTGCCAGAGGGCCAGCGCAGTGATTGAAGAGGCTACGCAGAGCCAGCAGGAGCCACGCAGAGGCAGTTAGAGACTGCGCAGACACTGAGGGGCCTGTGTGGGTGACGCAGAAGGCCAGAGAGCTAACACAGAGAGGCAGAAGGCTGACGCAGAGGCTTCCAGAGCTACGTAGAGGCTAGCAGGGCTGACACAGACCTTGGAGAAGCGTCGAAAGGATTTTTGTGGGGCAGACTAGTGCTGAGAAGCTCAATATCTGCTTCCGAGAAGAGGTATTACTGCCGTGTAGAAATCTATGTTGGGTGAGCCAGTTTGGCACCTTAGTTGTACTCAAGAAAGTTGCTTAATAATAAAACACTCAGAACTGTTGCATCGGTTTTCTTGCATTGGGTTTTTCAAGGACGATTGTCCAAAAATAACAGTGTCCCTTGTGTGTTTGTCTGTTATTTCAATTGATGATCTATATATGAGTTGAGACTGCATTTGTGCTTATTTTCAGTATTTATATGGATAAATAACTTGTTAAGGAATAAACAAGTAGGTGAAATAAACTAGATAATGCAGTAGGAATTTCTGATGCGTTAGATTCAGAAATATCAACATGGTATCGGAGCATTGCACATCACAGGAGGACAGAAGGTGCCAACATAATCAGAAATGTTTGCAGCAGTAGCTGCTGTCACGAGAGACAGAGCTGCTCCTAAGTAGAAAGCAACAGAGAGGGAGTGACGCAGAGGGTCTAAGTCATCATTTCGAGCCAGAGAGAGGGTCAACGCAGAGGCAGAAGAGGCTCACAAAGTGTCATGTCATCCTACTCAGTCAAGTAGGCTTGACCTAGTTGGCCAAAGGAGTGATTTAGCCTTTGCCGCATTGCGTAGCGCTGGAAGGCTCAGTTTCTTCAGTTGCTAGGACATAGGGAGCTGTGGGCTGATTGTGGATTAGGAAGCTGGTGGGGTGTTGTTGCTATCAAAGCAGAACAATACCTAACATGACGGAACCAAGGTAGAGGGAGTCGCTGCCTTGACGGATTTCTAGCCAAGAAATCCAGATCCGAGTTGCAGTTGCAAAGAGGATTGGAGAGGAGTGGATCAACAGTTGGCAGGAAGATTTCTAGCAGGGAAATCGAGACTCAGAAGGAGTCTAGGAGAGAACTTCTGGGAGGGAAGTCGAGACTCAGAGGGAGTCCAGAAAAGGAGCGAAGATGGCAATGAACGGACTGAGGGATCAGGACAGGTTGGATGGGGCCTCCAACTTTATCATCTGGAAGGCCAAGATCCTGTCTGTTCTAGATAGACATCGCATCAAGGGATTTGCCTTGAGAACCGTGTCTATCCCAATCGACCCAGCTGACAATGAAAGGTATGAGGATGCAATGGCGAAGCCAAAGTGCATAATCCTTGATGGGGTCAAGGATCATGTAGTACCGCATATTGCCGAGAAGAACACGACAAAGGGGATGTGGGTTACCTTGACGACATTGTATCAGGGCACTTCTATGCAGAGGAAGATGTTGTTGGAGAATCAACTGCGGTCGTATCAGATTCAGAAGGGGGAGCAGATAGATCTATACCTCAACACATTGCAAGGGATTCGGGACCAACTTACTTCCATAGGAGCCACACTGGATCAAGAGTTCATGGTGTGGACCACCCTAAATGCAGTCTCCGAGGATTGGGAGATGTTTGTCCAAACCATTTTTGGCAGAGCTAATCTTCCAAGATAGGAAGAGATGTGGGCAACTCTTCACCAAGAAGAGATCAAATAGTTGACCAAGGCGGAAGTAGCAGCAAAGGAGGTCAAATCAAGAAAGAGGAGGATGAGGATGCGGCTCTGGCATCTGCAGGACAACAAGGGGAGCTGGGTCATTATGCAATCCAGTGTCCCAGGAAGAAGAATAAGGGAGAGGCTTTTGACTCCAAGACGGCTCCAGCTAAGGCAGAGAAAGAAGTCAAGACTGATGATGACTGTGCCATGAGTGCTCATGCACCTCTAGGGAAGAGGTGGGGAGACATCGAGTTGTAGTCAGGAGGACTACAGAAGATGAGGGGCAAGATCCTTGAGGTACCCAAACCCTTGGATCATATCTGGCTATAGGAGCCCCGAATGACAGTATTAGGATGACGGATGTCGGTAGAAGCAAAATGCGGTGAAGTGACAAAGCAATGCTGGAGTGCAGATGTCTGTAGCAGCACAGTGGGGTTGCAGCAGTGCGAGAGGCACAAAGGTGGTTGCAGTAGTGTAGAGAGGCACAAAGGAGGTTGCACCAATGCAAGAGGCACAAAGGTGTTTGCAGCAGTGAAGAGGGAGCATAGGATAGTAGCATAGGTAGCTTCAGCATCAGGAGGCTTCTGGACTAACAAGGATGTTAGTAGTTGGATAGATCAGTTACTTACTTCTCGGTAACTAAGTTGTATTGCAGATGCAATGTTGGGAGGAAGGACCAGCAATAGCACGGATGCAGAGGGAGCTGGAGTACAGATGTAGTAGTGGTAGTGGCAGAGCCATGGGCAACAGTACAGGAAGCAAGAGTGCAGTTGATACAGGGCAGTAGGCCAAGCATCAGCACAGGTACCGATGCTGGAGGATCAGTGTCATGTTCAGTGGTGGAGCATTACTAGAGCACATTCCTCGCTAAGAGGGAGTGTTGATTAGGGGTAGCATTGGATGTGCTCTAGCCATAAAAATTGGTGGAGAGGCTAAAGCACATGAGATCTCCAAGACCCAGAAATGGTTTGGGGAAATTCCACCCGGTTAGAGAGATATTAAAATAGTTAATATTTTTAATGGGGTTCCTAAGTCTAAACTTAGGAAAATTAAAATATTAATGGGTATTAATATAAAACTGGGTGAGAAGGTTCTAAATGACATGGATCAAGCCAAATCTAATCTTAGCCTTTGATTGGAGACTTAATTTCGGCCATTGAAGACTCAACAAGAAAAGTATAAGAGGAGGCTTGAGGGTCAGTTGGAGATACACCAAGATTTATTAGTCAATTCAATTTTCTAGAGCGGTGCAGCGAGGGGCAATGAGTACATAGCAGAGAGGCAAAGATAGTGCCAGAGGGCCAGTGCATTGATTGAGGAGGCCGCAGGAGCCACGCAAAGGCAGCTAGAAACTACGCAGAGGCTGAGGGGCCGCGTGGGTGACGCAGAAGGCCAGAGAGCTGATGCAGAGAGGCAGAACGCTGATGCAGAGGGTTCTAGAGTTACGTAGAGGTTAGCAGGGTGACGCAGAGCCTTGGAGAAGCGCCAGAAGGATTTTTGTGGGGCACACTAGTGCTAAGAAGCTATATATCTGCTTCTGAGAAGAGGTATTGTTGCCGTGTAGAAATCTATGTTGGGTGAGCCAGTTTGGCACCCTAGTTGTACTCAAGAAAGTTGCTTGATAATAAAACCCTTAGAACTGTTGCACTAGTTTTCCCACATTGGGTTTTTCCGGGGACGGTTGTCCAAAAATAACGATGTCCCTTGTGTGTTTTTCTATTAATTCAGTTGATGATCTGTATATGAGTTGAGACTGCATTTGTGTTTATTTACAGTATTTATATGGATAAATAACTTGTTAATGAATAAACAAGTAGGTGAAATAAACCAAATAATGTAGTAGGAATTTCTGATGTGTTAGATTCAGAAATATCAACAATGTTCAGTGGTGGAGCATTATTAGAGCACATTCCTCGCTAAGAGAGAGTATTGATTTGAGGTAGCATCGAATGTGCTCTAGCGAAGAAAATTGGTTGAGAGGCTAAAGCACATGAGATATCCAAGACCCATAAATGGTTAGGAGAAATTCCACCCGGTTAGAGAGATATTAAAATAATTAATATTTTTAATGGAGTTCCTAAGTCTAAATTTAGGAAAATTAAAATATTAATGAGTATTAATATAAAATTGGGTGGGAAGGTTCTAAATGACATGGGTTAAGCCAAATCTAATCTTAACTGTTGATTAGAGACTTAATCTTGGCCGCTGAAGACTCAACAGGAAAAGTATAAGAGGAGGCTTGAGGGTCAGTTGGAGATACACCAAGTTGATCAGTCAGTTCGATTTTCTGGAGCAGGGTTTGCTGAGAAAATTCGAACAAGTGATCTGTTGCAGCGAGGGGCAGTGAGTACATAGCAGAGAGGCAGAGATAGTGCCTGAAGGTCAGTGCAGTGACTGAAGAGGTTGACGTAGAGGCAGCTAGAGACTGCATAGAGGCTGAGGGGCCTGCGTGGGTGACACAAAAGGCCAGAGAGCTGACGTAGAGAGTCAGAAGGCTGACACAGAGGGTTCAAGAGTTACGTTGAGGCTAGCAGGGCTGACGCAAGCCTAGGAGAAATGCCAGAAGGATTTTCATGGGGTAGAGTAGCTGAATATCTGTCTCCGAGAAGAGGTATTACTGCCATATAACAATCTCTGTTGGGTGAGCCAGTTCGACACTCTAGTTGCACTCTAGAACGTTGCATAATAATAAAACCCTCAGAACTGCTGCATTAGTTTTCCTGCATTGGGTTTTTTTGGGGACAATTGTCCAAAAATAACAGTGTCCCTTGTGTGTTTGTCTAGTATTTCAGTTTCTGGTCTATATATGAGTTAAGATTGCATTTGTGTTTATTTCTAGTATTTATATGTATAAATAACTTGTTAATGGAATAAACAAGTAGGTGGAATGAACCAAATAATGCAGTAGGGATTTCTAACGTGTCAGACTTAGAAATTTCAACACCTATTAGGTGGTTTCTACCTCTAAAGGGGGTGGTATGTCCATGGTACATCCTTCGAATGGTGGTGGCATGTGGCATAATGATGGGATGGAGTAGGGAATGATAAGGGGCAACCTAGATCACATGCCATGTACAAGTGTAGCTAATAAAAGGGAAGCCAACACTTGGGTAAATAATGTGTGGGAGGGAGCAATCGTGGTGTGTGAGGTACCGTAGCCTTGATTTTTCCACCCTTCTTCATATGCCTTTTGCCTTTTTATGATTTTCTTTGGTTATTTGCTCAAGGCTCTAGGTAATGAGAGCATGATGCGTAAAGTATAGCAGTGGATACCCACTTATAAGCTGGGGCAGTTCATCCCCCGCTGGGGGTTGGGACAATCATGGGTTCCTGAATGATAAAGGAGACTCATCAAGGGCCATGTAGGAACCAGGGTTATGGCCATGGAATGGGGTAGAGCTCATGTCATGGCTTTTGCCCATGTGCTAAATGCTTTTGTCCCGACCATCTTTTGCATTTTGTGGTGCAATTTCCTTTTGAATGTAGCTAATTATACTCTTTCTTGTCCTTTTCGCTGCATCAACCTCCGGGCATCATTCCATGCCCGACCCAAAATGTGGGGCAAGGGGAGGAGGTGGCTGACCCTATGTGGATCTAATGGAGGAATGTGGACCCAGGTGGGAGGGGAGATGATTGGGGGTGTAATGAGTGGAAGGGGAGTAATATATGTGAATCGGGGAGTGGGACGATACAACCAAAATTAGAGTTTCCCATGTAGTACCATCCCTAAAACCAGTACGTCAGTAAAAGAGATCCCATGAGACCAGGGTGTGAGGTTAACATCTCAAAAGAGACCTGGGGGACAAGAGCACAAAACTAGACCACTCTTTTTGCCGAATCCCCCCTTTAATCCATGCCCAACGTTTCCATGATAAATAAACTAGAATACTCAATTACCAAATAACAAGTCATACCTTTAGGTTTGGGAGGCCCACCTTCAAACATACGATCATGACAGATGGGTGAGGGACCACATGGCTGCTCAGGTGGCAGAGAAATGGCACATCGAGCTAGTTGGTGATTGTGAGGGGTTGCTGGCTGAGGACCATCATGGAGAAAAAATTTCTCCTAGAGATATCACCCACAAAATGGTGGGTAACAGTCAACATTCTCCGTCAATTTATGGTGGAACCTAAGAGAGTGCATTGGACAGTAGCGAGGCATTTATTGAGGTATTTGCGCGACACAATTGAGTATTTGCCAACAAGTTGTGATCTTCAAGCTTCCTTCACCTTAGCTCTGATACCATGTTGAGAAACCAAATGTAATAAGTCTAACACAAATTTCTCTTTCCTAATAATTATTTGTGAATATTAGATGTGTTCTTATTATTTCTTATGTCTTCTTCATCAAGCAATTATACAAATGTTCAATCTTTCAAAAAATATAGGGATCACAAAGAGACAAGAGACACCAAAATTACGCTGCTTGCCAGGGCAAAACCTAGCAATCCTTCTCTTATAGAATTAGATCAAAATGAGGGATATTCAAGACCAAGCCCAAGACCAAACTGCCACCAAGATACCGAGTCCAACCCTCTTGCAAGTCACTGCCAAAGTCAAAGTCAACGCTAGTCAAACCTGCTCCAATCTGGTCAAACTTCGGGATTTTCAGACCTGCAACTAGGGCCAAATTTCAGCCTGCAACCACTTCAGAAAATTCGGCCTCTTTCACAGAAGTTTGAGTCCACACATGCAAGCTGCTGCAAGGTCAAACTTCAGTCAATTAGGAATATTCTTCTTGCCTTTATCTTTGTCTTTCTCTCTCCTTTGATTCGTCTTCCTCTTCTTCTTTGCTAAGTTCAGATGTCCTACTTGTTGTGTGGTGAATGAGCTCCCAAATGAGTCGAACTTGTCCTTTATATATAGCTATCCAAGAGGGTCGAATACGTGTCTATTGGAGGTCTAGGCCCACTTGTCCAAGGAGGGTCGACTTGGTCATCTTGTGGACTTTTGACTCAACATAAAATTCAATTTTTTTCAACATAAAAGTCAATTTTTTTTCCTTACAAATGTCCAAATGGAACATAACTCAAATACATTTTCTTTTGAGTTATAATAAATTCTTTTTGACTCTTTTTTGACTCTCTAAGCATGAAGAACATGCTTTGACAAAAATATAACATATATAAATATGATAAACTTACATTATGAAAACCGACTCTAGTTACAACTTCAACTCCTTAAAGAAGAAATGCTAGATGGGAAAGAAATCCAACTGGAGCAAGTGGAGGATCCTGGCAATATGTTACGGACTGCTGGCTGGCTAGTGTCCAAAGAAGAGAAAAAATTTCTCTTGTGGGTTACCCACTTTTTGGTGGGTAACAGGTCAGTAACTTGCTTGTCAAGCAGCCATTACTTCACTATTTTTTACATGTATTGCAGTTTTATAGGTGAAAAACAGCACTTGCTAAGACTAGGGACACCCCCCTGATGTTGGCATGCACCAGCCCAAATAAAGAGGGATATTTTAGTGACACTAATGGCAGATTTTCCTAAATGTTTCACAATTTCTACAGCTGATTTTTGAAGGTCTTCTTATTTAGGAGTATAAAAATTTGTGCTAAGAGGGAGATATAAGTATTATGTGACCTTTATATTATTTAGCATTTACCCTTGATTTCATGAACGTTGTGCATCTTTCCTTTATTCTCTAGGAAATGTTTTGGTAGATAGTTATGACCATATTGGATCACTTGCTTTCATAAATGAGGCACCTATTGTCCCTATGATACCAGTTGCTTGGTATTTCTATTGTTATTAATTTGCTTAGTGCATGTTGTCTTCATTGCTGGCAAAATTTGTATTTTCTTGTCGAAATGGAGGTTTGGTACATTGATAAAATTTCCATATAAATCAGTGAGTATTGCTCGAAATATAAGATTCGCTTTCAGTACAATCCTTATGCTTATCTTTTTAACGTCTTTTGAGATCCAACTTTGTTACATATTCTCCCATAATCAAAAATTGAATTGAACCAGAAAATAAACACTTTGCCCTAGTGTTGAGGGTGGTAGATGCATTTTGAGTTTTGAGATACGAAGATGTTAAATATTAACAAGTAGTCATTTTGCCTTTTGTATGTACGAGGAATATATGGCTCTATATCTGGGGATTTTCATCATTGTCAGTCATCTTCCTTGTATTGCAGGATATCTGGCTTGTGCCCGTTGTTTCAATACAGGTGCAATTGTGGTGGCAGACCCCATAGCAAGAGTTGATGGTTCTGATTGTCCTCTACAACTGCCAGCAACTGAAAGGTGCCCAAATTGTTTGGGGGCAGGAAAGGTAGAACTTTTGGCATTATACTGTTTCTAACTACATTGTACTTTATTCGTGTCTAAAATTTGAGGTGTGACATTAGCATATGTGATAAAACCTGTGTTGTGATATACAGTTGCAATCTGTATGATGGTATTGAATATTTTTCTGGGATAGATTAAATTGTGGATCGAGACTCTAGTTTGGAAGTCAAGGATAGGAGATGAAGGAGCAGTTTCCAGAATAGTGTATTATCAATCTTCTGATATTAGTGGTTTATAGGAAGGAAAGTTGTAACATTTACCAAGCTGTTGAGGTCAAGGGATAGAACTAGATGCAATAAATTGATTGAAGGCAAAAGCAGGAGCTTCTAAAGGGATTGCTCACAAGTAGAGCATATTATAGCAGCCATGAAGTTAGAAGTTAATTGCTGATTACTATAAACTAATTAAGGAGGATTTAACTTGTGTAAATGATGTGACTTCCTTTGGACAAACTGAGCCATCAAACTCTCTAAACAAATTATAGAGCAAAAGAGTAATGTGAAATCAATACATTCAATCAAATTCTTAAGCAGACACATATTTACTAAAGCTAGTTTGAGCTTAACTGAACTTACCTTTTATTCATAATTGTGCCTGTAAATAGGCAAATACTTATGTATGGTTATAAATAATAAAGTATAGGATCTAAAAATCAGATTAGTATAGAATGTAGAAATTTCTGATTCTAGATACTTAATGAAAAGTCAGAAGTTTAACCTCTCGCTAGAGGTTTCCTGGATCTAATCCTTGAGGACTTCCATGTTTAAACCTTAGGGCTGATCTAAAATATTTGATTACAACAGAAAACAACATCAAATACTCCACTTCACTTTAAGTTCAAATCACTAGGCAGCTCAAGGAAAAAGGTACCTGTTACCACTCAAACTAGCAGGGGTCCTAGGAGGGGATTCTATGGTCATTACAGATTCTATAGAGCAACTACTAGGTCAAGGGCAACAATGGAGCGATAGCCCACTATCACCTCAGCTAAGGCTCCCTGCGCTTTACGGACTTTCACCGACGGGAGGCGACCGGTATAAGAGGAATCACAAGGAAGGATGAATCTATGGAAGGCTAAGGAGTGATTTCCAAGGCCTATTCACAAAAGAGGCTCAATTAGATAGCTTTCTTGCTTCAAAAGCAAGGCGGTGGGTTTCTAGGAAGGGCTAAAGGGATTAGATATCATTTTGGGATTCAACTGCGTTAGGTAAGTCATTCACGTATGACCATTTCCATGAGAGGTAGTCGTAACTGACTAATTTCTCATGATTTTTGAGAGATCTGAGATGGGTGACCTCCTGGGAAGTCCTGGTTACCGGGTGCAAGCCCCGGAAGTGATGATTGATGCTATGTGATTCGTTCTCCACATTTCACTAGTTTCAATCCCACTTCTTCACCCCTGTGAGCATCCCCCGATGCAATGAGTGCTAAGTGAACTATTCATAAATCATGAGAAATTAGTCACTTCTCATGGAAATGGTCATACGTTTGAATGACTTACTTAACGCAGTTGAAGCCCAAAATGATATCTAATATAATGCACTGCGTAATCCCCCATACTTAAATTCAAAAAGAGTCAAGGGATCTCTACTTGAATGGTTCATGAGGCACAATACTTGCTAAGGTTTTGCAAATGGGGTAGCAAGCTAAGTGGGCTTGATTTTGGGGAAAAACTCCACAGTTAAGTGCGCTTGAGCCAGAGGAGTTCTAGGATGGGTGACCTCTTGG
>APFE030282698.1:165662-215592 GCA_000404065.3 Pinus taeda
GTCAGTTACGACTACCTCTCATGGAAATGGTCATACGTGAATGACTTACCTAACGCAGTTGAATCCCAAAATGATATCTAATATAATGCACTGCGTAAACCCCCATAGCTAAAGGGATTCTCGAGGCTAGGGTTTGGGAATATATTTTGTCAAGATGATTCCTAGACCAAAGAATCCTTGTGGAGAATCGGCCTTTATGTGATCTTTTTGAAATTAGAGTTATAAAATTGTGGGACCGCAAAGGACCAAGTGGACCCAAAATTAGGTCAAGGGTATGGATTTGATCAACCAAGGAGGGACTTGACCTAATTATTGAAGAGAAGAGGATCAAAGGAAAATTTTTCTTTGAGGATTGAAATGCAATAATCCAAATGAGAACACTAACCCAAATCAGCATAGGGAGAGAAATGATCATCAAGCTAGGGCTTGCAATCTCTTGGGATTCCATTGTCGAATTGTGGTCAAATTTGGAGTACCCCTTGAGAACACCCTAAAGCAGTTGTGGACCAATTTTCAAGGTATTTAGATGGCTATAAATGATTTCGCTTGATGGCCTAGGTGACCCTCTAGGGTTATGCCTAGGATTTGGAAAAATGTAGAAAAGAGAGGTGAATTTGACCACCAAAGGGATACGAGGATCAATGCCTTATTGCTTGGGCTTAATGGGGTCAAGATACACATGGATCAAGAATTTTCGTGAGTTAAGGAGCCCTAATTGATCTTTACTAGCTTCTCCAAGGGAAACAACTAGGTCAATAGAGAGTTAAACTTCAAATTTGCCAAAGAAATGAAGTTTCGAGGCTTAAAGCCTATTAGGTGCCTCTAAGAACATTCACCCACTCTCTTTAAGTACAACGCATGTATTAAATCAGTTATTCAAGGTTCCCAAAAGAATTTCGCATTTACTTTAACCCATACAAGAATAATGATAACCATAACATGCAGTAAACCAGTAAAATAACAAGAATAGCTGCAAAATTCGACTTACATGAGAGAGAGAGAGAGAGTATATCCATTTATCAACTTCGCATTAAAAAGAGGCTCCAAAGACAATAGTGAAAATCCAAACATCATAGTGCATCAAGAAAGCTCCAAAACGTGTGAAAATCTCTTAAGGGATACCATTCTAATCCAAGTGATGATGAGAGAAATGAATCACCTCTCATCTATTTATACAACTCAAAATGGGATTTGATTTGCCTAATTAGCCTAATTTAGCCCCAAATAATATAATAATACATAATAATGACATTACTTGGTGACAAGCCCACCAAGATAGCTCAATAATACAAAGAATAGCCTCTCAAGAGGGCAAAAAATGAATATGATGAGTCGTTGGGCCATTGAGAAAGCCTAATGAAGTCCAAGGTGTGCCATGGTGTTAAATTTTGGAGGGTGTTCTTTGCCTAGATCAGTTACTTCATTAGATTATAAGCCCATTAGCAATTCACATTAACCATAGGACAGTAACTAAAGAAAGAATATTGAACACAAGAGCAAAAGACGAGAACGCAAGAATTGGCTCAAGTCAGGGAAAAACCCCAAGATGGGGAAAACTCTTTATCAATTCTTCTTATTTTTAATATCAAATATTCAACAAAGAGAGAGAGAGAGTACAATAATATTGACTTACCATCTAAATATCTAATAACAATATCCTTAGACACGAAGATGGCCCAAATCAATCCTCAATTTTGGCAAAACATGCTTCAAAAGTTGGTGCTTGTTGATTTGGGGTAGCATCGGATGTGCTCTAGCCACGAAATTTGGTGGAGAGGTTGGGGCACATGAGATTTCTAATACCCAGAAAGGGTTTGGGCAGATTCTAAACAGATCAGGAGATATCAAAATATTTAATATTTTTAATGGAGTCCCTAAGTCTAAACTTAGGGAAAATAAAATATTAATGTGTATTAATATGAATCTGTGTTAGGGTGGTCCAAAAGACATAGATCAAGCCAGATCTAATCTTAGTCGTTGATTAGGGACTTAATCTCGGCCGTTGAGTGTAAGAGGAGGTTTGGGGGGCACTTGGAGAACAGACAGAGGGAGACCAGTCAATTCAATTTCTGGAGCGGGGTTTGTTGAGAAATTGAACCAGTGGTCTGGAGCAGTCAGGACACAGCAAGTACGGAATAGAGAGACGGGAGATCAGCGCAGAAGAGGCAGACGCAGAGCTAGAGGAAGCCACTCAGAGGCAGCAGAGACTGCACAAAGCCAAAAAGGCCTGTGTCATCCCGCAGAGGCTGCAAGAGTCACGCAGAAGCCTAGAGAGGTTGCACAAAGCTTCAGTAGGCTGACGCAGAGCGCTTCAGGCTGACCAGAGGGTTTCAGGCTGAAGCAGAGGTCAGAAGGGCCTATGCTGGGTTTAGAAAAGTGTTGGAAGTTTGTCTATCTATGGGTAAGCCAATTTGGCACCTTGTTGTACAAGAAAATTGCAGAATAATAAAATCCTCCCTTGTTGCACCGATTTTCCCACATTGGGTTTTTCCGAGGACATTAGTCCAAAATAACTATGTCAATGTGTGCATATGTTTGTTTTTGTATTACGGTGTGATATCTGCAGCAGTATTTATTTTAATGTTTGTTGAAGTAATTTCATGAATAACTTATGATGAAATAAGTAGGAAAAGTATATCAGTTGCTGCAGCAATAGAATTTTCATAGTGCCTTCTTTTCCGGAATACTGATCACTGGTTAGGGTTTATTGTTAACCTATTATACCTTCTTTTCTCTTCTTTCAAACCTCCCCAATCACTGCGGTTATGCCTCTAATCATCTCTGCTCTTATTCGTTGTCAACATAGTCTGGTAATTAGCCCTTCAGTTAAGCATCCTCCTTCCTGAGCAAGGGATATAGGCTTGTGGCCTATTCTGCAACACTTAAATACCTCTCAACCTTTTGGTTCCAAGACAAACAAGCTTGCAGCCTACTTGTGACACCATAGAAAGAAAGTGACCTGCTGAAGGAGAGATCCATACCCAAAAGTCATGCCAAAACATCATCCAAAATTACCCTAAATCTTGCGACTAACTGCCTTCTATTAACTCGAACCTGTGGGAGATAAAGTAGCCAAAGAACAAACCCAAACATCATGTCCTCCTAGCTTCTTCAAGTTGCGGCTCTCTTAGAAGTAGCACACAATAGATTTGGATGTGTTACTAAATGAGGTTGGAGGATGCCAATATATACAAATAGACACGACAATTCGTCCTTATGGAGGTAAAGCCAACCTTGACACTTGGAGTCAAATTTAAATTTTGAATTTTGAATTTTTCCCGCCTTGATAAGGTCATGCCTTATAGAATTTTTTTTTTAATAAAGAAATATTTTTTCTCATCCAAATTTGGTGATCTTTAGGTCGGTTTTGATCCTCTTGAGAAGAGGAATTTAATACAATGATTATCTTCATTAGATAAGTTGTCCAAAGTGAAATTTGGTCCTAGAACCTGCAAATCCATCCATTATCATGCCATCCTGTCGTCATATACTATCTCTCCATCTTGGCTCAACTCTGTTGAACACCAATATAGATAATGAAGAAGAATTGGTTTAGAGTGAGTCACAAGACCTTGCCACTCTCCACTGACAACATTCAGTGCACATAACCAGGGGTTGAACCCCAATTGGACTTGATCCAAAGTGATCAAGTTGTTTGAACATCATGCATCCTAGACATACGGAGTATGACAATACATGATGCATCCATCAGTAGTGCTATGATCCCTATCCACTTTTCCCAACTCATTGGCCAAAGGTACTTCTCATGTACCCCAGACTACATGGGTAGGATGACACTGGAGCAATCACAGGGAAAGAGTAAATCACATCCTTCTCACAACCTCATGTAGGGAAAGGATGAACCACTTCCTACAATCATATATCACAACCATCGTAGGGAAAGGATAAACCACATCCTACAGGCATGCAAATCAACAATTGTAGGAAGGATCCTACACGTGGGGAAAGGATGAACCACGTTCCACCGACATGTCCACATGTGACAACAAGCAGATGCCTATATGCATCTCTCGCTGGGGTATTCGCAGGATAAGGTGAACCACTCATCCTGCTCATATGCCATAGGAGAAGGTGAACCATTCATCCTATGCATATCTCAACCATCATAGGGAAAGGTGAACCACTCACCCTACACACATGACAACCATCATAGGGAAAGGTGAACCACTCACCCTATGTGTTTCTCATAGCATCAAGTACCCTAGACCCCCAGAGCTCCTAGAGCTCAATGTTCAATTAGGGTCTGTTTATGTCTTTCAGCTTCTTTCCAAGAGGCTATGAATGGATGTCAGAAATCTGCTCATCTCATCAATAATGATAAAGCTTGGAGGCTCTCCAATGTATTATATCCAAATGGCTCATGGATGAGTTTTCTGTTTTCATAAGACAAACTTGTTGCTAAGAACTTTCAGCCTCAACAATGCTTCTAGTGTAACCAAATCAAGAGAATATTCATGGAGTCTTAGATTTCAGCAGATAATAAAATCACAAAGATATTTCAATGAGCAGTTATCCAATATATGAGGCTAATCCATAGATCAATTCATAGCGAGGCATATGACTGATAGGGTGATTAAACAAGAACAACAGGGATCCCACAAGGTATACATATGCAGATCAATGACTTCTCCACCTCATCAGACCTTTAAGTGTAGAAAACAAGACTGGGTCTTTCTATCTTGAATTTAAAAATTAGTTCATTATTAATACACGAGAGGGTCATAAATCGGTGTCTTAATAATATAATTTACATGGCTTGTCCATAACTTCCTCTAATCGTTGAGCCACCTGAAACCTGTCCTTTTTTTTCTGCTATAGACCCTTAGGTCTTTGTGCCAAAGTCATCAATCATGATTATGCAACTTTTTGAGTAATAGGGATATATCAAAGGCATCATCAGAATCATCATAATCAATGCTCATGTCTCGCCTTTATCAGGCAAGAATAGTCATCGTGCTATTCTACAGCTCTCTCTGAAGTCTTACTTCAATTGATCATTTTGACTTCATCACTCTGCTCCTCATCTTTAAGGCGAGGTTTTGTCATGCTGCAACTATATAAGGTGACTTGTACAGACATGCTCTGCCCAACAGTGATTCTAAACAAAAATGAATTCAACTTAGCAGAATCATACAAGTACTTTTAAGTATTAACTATATGAAGACACCAAGAAATTTGTTCTGAATTTTGCCTTGGAGAGGTTTGTTCTGTTGCTTTTGAACTGACAGCTACCAACCTGAATGAGCCAAGATGACTTTAAGCAATACTGGCCCAGTGACAAGTGACACCTTCCACTTTGCTGAGAGACAAAATTAATGCTGATGATTGGATACTTAATCATAGATGCTTCCAGCTTGAAATGTTGTGCTATATCTATAGACTTGATTATGCCTAACTTGAAGTACTCCAGCAAACTGTAGGTTGGTGCAATGCACACATTCAACGCTGCCTATAGGCATGCCATTAATGAGTACATGTGTTGTAAAAATATATTAGATTTGAATCTAGATCACAAGAATCAACTCGCTTGAAATGATTTGAGTGTAATTAGGCCATAGGTAAACGTACAAACTTCCTTGATCACAGGTCAATCTGAAGAATAAGATGAAAGCATAGAACTTGCACAGGTCGGCTTCTTTGGGCAAACACAAAACAAGAATATATATATGAGACACTTCAGATCCATATCGCTGTGGATAAGGCTCAACCTTTCACCGTTGAAGAGAAAACACGTTGCTACAGGAGTGAGACTAATGAATGCCAATATTGCAACAAGGATGCTGCAACTCCTGGGCTACTAGCTTTACTTATCAACCCGGGGTTCGTCAAACTTGGAGGTGATAGTGCTAGATGCACAAGTAAACGTGAAGGTCCTGCCTGTTGTCACTGTTTATTCGGCGAGAGACCCCAGATGTTCCAAGCCAGACTTCTATAGAGTCAGAAGAAGCTTGATTCTTTGATGGATGAAGAACAAATCTATTCTAAGAGAGTTACACTACTACAATAATGAAGAAAACAACATGTAATGCTAAATCACACCATATCCTAATTAACCAGTTAAACAACTGTGCTAAGAAGAATTGCTAAACCATCACTAACCTAGTGCTGCTATCTAAGCTACAGAAGTAAAGAGCATCAACCATACTAATGTGTAAGCAAGAGAACTAACTAAATCTGTTTTCACTTTTTTGGTTTTTTAGGCAAAATCAAGTATGCAAATTAATTGTTCTTGTGGATGTGACAGGTGGATGGAAGGTGATTGAGGATGGCTAAAAGGCTTATGGAGTGGTTGAATGGTGTGGAAGGGTCCTAGGAGGCTTTTTGTGACTTCCTAGAAGTTCCCCATCAATTTGGCCTCAAAACAGGTTGTTTCAGGAAAACCTACAGGATGTACTAGAAATCTACAGGATGATCCTGTAGGAATTACAGGAAACCTACAGGATACGGTCGAGAGCTAATTGTGAAGTGTTGGAAGTGTTGGGAAACTTGGAAAAGGTGTGTGATGAGTGGAGTGGGGTGTTAGAAGGTCTAGAAACACTCAGGAGTCAATGTCCAAGATTAGAGATGGCTAGATTCGCTCAATGTATCTAGGGGAATTTTAATGAAAAATGACAAAAAAACTAGTGAGGGTGGCAGTGGAACAAGAGATGGCTAAGGTGGATGAAGTGGAAGGTGGTTGTTGGTGATGAAGTCTGGGTCTCCTCCTAAAGTACCTGTTGTGTTTAAAACATGTGCATTTTCCAGGAACTATGCAACAAGCTACTTTTTCATAAACTGGAAAAGCATGAATCAATTGCCTATATTATGCATGAAGAAAGTGCTGGAGGGAATGAAAGCATGAGTGATATATTATTTGCCGAAATGGAGTAATGGAAAAAGATGTCAATGAAATGAACCAAATGCTGAATCAAGACAACAAAGTCCAAAACTCATGCAAGAACTAGAAATCTGTGTTTTTGGGGCTGCTGAAGGGTTTCTTCCTCAAGTCATGGTCCCAAAGGGAGGAAGTGAGGCCGAGACACCTGCTGACAACCTTATGGTGATCCTTTTTCTCCTTGCTAACCTGCTAATTGAAAGAAGGCACAAATGGAAGCAAACTAACATGCAACCACTCTAATCTACACTGCTATAATGGAAATGCAGCTACTAAGCAAATGAACAATTAAACTATGAATCTATGCTAGTATACATGTACAATAAAGAGAAGCCTTAGCTGCTAGGGTTGGGCCCTAACCTAAGAGCTTCAACCCTCTAAGTTAACTCAGTGCTGGCTCAAAACAAAACTCATTCTTATTATCAAAAACAATGGATTACATCAAAAACTGTCACAAGTCTTGCAACTCGAAACTAGAGTAGAGTTTTACAATCAAAAATCTGAATCCTACTAAGGTCCTAGGCCTCTCTACTTATACATTTTAAGTCTCCAACGACTTCCTTAAAATTAGGGAGGCTCGGCTCCCAAACTCAAGATAAATTGGTGCTTTGTCTTTCACTTGCTCAACTTCCTTCTAGTCCTCATGATTTGGCTGTTTGCACACTGAGCTGATGGAGAAATATTTGAATGGGGGGTAGTAAATGAGGAGGATTTTCCTCCTATAATTCATGTCCCTTGTCCCATTCGAGTTTTGACCAAGGTCTTTGCCAAAATTCCTTTCTTTTATCCTTTAATCCTGCATTAAATGCACGTTAGACCACAAAGCAAAATATCCAACTCTAACGCATCTCATAAACAAAATATAATCAAAAGTATGCAATAAGTTATGAGAGTAGTTGGTTTGACTAAGCTAGGGGGTGAATTAAGGTCCATATAATTACCAATGATGAGGCTCATCATCATCCCCTACTGAAAGTGTTGCTTATCCTTTGAGCAACTTAGTCAATATCCATGTCCTTCATGGCTCTGGTAGCCTCTCTGACATTCCATGCTTCTGTCGTGGTCTCTTCTTCTTGTTCATAGAAGCCTGCTTTCTTTTCTACTTCTTCCCATTGCCTCTTTTCTTCTTCTTCTTTTCTCCCTTTTAGCATCCCTAGGAGTAGTGGTGGACTGAGTTTTAGGCCTATCCAATTGACCTGCAACCTTTGCATTGATTGCTTATACATAGGTGTCCTGTTGAGTACCTCTCTCAACCTTTGGGTGAGTGATATTCTCTTATCTTCAAGTTGTGTGGCAGTGTGTTCCATCTCCTTAAGCAGGCATGTATACTATCATCTCCTAGCAGCCTAAACATATCCTCAAAATGTGAAATTGCTTGCTCTTGGGCAGCAAGATATCTAGGTGCCAGCTGAAGATCATTTGCAATCAAATTATGGATGCTCATTAGGGCCATGGGATTTGATTGTTCAACCTTGATGAAAAGAGGTTCATTTTGCTCTCTGGCCAATATTCTTTTCATCTTTGCAGCTCTTGACTCCTCATGGTTCATCCATGATGCCAAAGCCATTAATTGTAGATCTCCTAGCTTGGCATTAGGGTCCCAAACATTCATGTCTGTGAGGGCCATGTTGTGCAAATAAAACTCAGCGATTTTGGCCCTATCCTCTAGTGTACTTTGATCACAAAGATCAATAAACTGCCTGTAGTCTTGAAATGGCATGGTTCTCCTCTATGCTAGTGTCTTAATCTGAAACGACAACCATTGTTCTTTGAGGAAAAGAGCATAGGATTTAGCTGGCATCTTACGCTGGATGGCCTCCAAGGAGAGGCTGGCCATACATGCTAGTTAACTCTCTCTTTCCTGCAGCTGTCCCCTCAACCATGCATTTTCTCTCTCATTTGACTTCTCATGATTGCTTCTCTGTCCCTTAAGCCACTTAGCTCTTTGCCCATTTCTTTGAGTTTCTCTTCCATGTGCCCAATGTCTTCCACCCCTTTTGACTTGGCGATTTGCATCCATCGGTGGGTTCTGGCCCTCTCCTTCTCAAGTTCGAAAAACAATGGGATGGCAAATTTTTGAGGTATTACCCTGCCTCCTTCAATAAACCGGTAATAGGAGTCCAGGTTAGGTTGGGGGCTTGGTTCCTTTGTCTCTGGGTCTTCTTCTTTTGTTTCTTGCTGCTCCCCTACCTTGCTTTCCAATATTTGTGCTTCTTGTAGTTTCAATAGAGTATCTTGTAGGATTGTTTTTGCTTCCTGTAGGTTTTGCTGTGGATCTTGTAGGATTTCCTTACCCTTTGAGGAAGTTGATTTAGTATTAGGCCTCCTTACATATGTGATTGGTGACTTAGGCGAAGGCATTTTGTCTCTTTGAGTAGGGGAATCTTCAATATCAATAGGAATTTTTGTTGATATGTGTGGCTTCCCTTGTTTGATTCTTGTGCTCTTTCTTGTTTTGAAATATGGGGGGTTTGCCTCCTTCTTTTTCCTTTTTTATTGACTGGGGTGCTGAGAGCAGTGAGGGCAGTTGTTGCCTCTCTCTCAATGGCCTCTGGGGACACCCTAGGTGACTCCTCCTTGTGTTCTTTCCCCTTTGTTTCAATGCCTTCTTCCTCTCTATTTTTCCTTTCTTCTTCCTCTTGTGGTTCTTCCTCATCTCCATCAATTTCTTCCTTAGTTTCCTCCTCTGTTTCACCATCATCATCCTTCTCTTCTCTCTCTTCTTCTTCTACTTCATCATGTTCCTCTATGTCAGCTTCTTCTTCATCCATCTCATCCTTATCTAGCTCTGTATCTTCCTCTTCCTGTTTTTCCTCCTCCTCACTGAAAGAAGGACTAACATCATAAGTGAGGGTTTTGATGTCATCCTCTGGTAGCAAGTCTCTGAAGACTGACCATGTTATAGGGATTCTGCTATGTGGAGTGAGGGAATGAGCAAAATCTTGAGCCACCTCATCATCATATCCTGTGAATTTTTTGAAAAACCCCATCCAATTGTGTCTTGTAAAGATTTTAAGCACCTGGGGGTGTTGGTGTATCCTCATAGTGTTTGTGGGCTCTCTACTATTAAACCCTCCTGTCATCTTGCTTGTGAAGCTTGAGGAAAAAATGAGAGGGTTGACACATTTTTTTAATGCAGGAGCAAAACAGAGTTGACTGTGTATGGAATTCACCTCTCGCAGTTGCTAAATTTGCTAGATTCTAGAGTATTTATGGTTCATTGGTTTGTAAGTGGGGATGGAATTTTAGAGCCTACATCTTTAGAATGGTGGCAATGGACAATTCCTGTGATATCCCTTCTTGAACTCTTCTCTGCCTATCCTGTATACTGCCTCTGTGTATCCTGTACACTAATACTGTAGACTGTATCCTGTAGGAATTCCTGTACAGAACGATGGATCCTTGCTTCCGGTGAGTGGCCAGAATTATGAGAGCGACTTGAGTGAGGGAGTTTCAAAGAGGTGGAATGCACTAATGCATGCGAACAATGTTTTATTTCCCTTTATGGTGTTTCGGGGTGAGGTGGTGTGCTGGCAGCAGAGTTACATTGCCATTTTTGGACCGTTGGTCCCCACTACCACCTCATCATTTCCCACTCCTTGTAATCAGCTCCCACCTCGGAGATCCATAGTTTAACCACTTCTTGTCCTACTCTTCTGTCTTTGAGTTGATTGCAGCCACGTGTGAGAGGACACCCGATTTTGCATGTGCTGACTGAACGAAGGTGGCCAAGTTAACTAGCCATATTTTCACTTATAAACCAACTAGCTTGTAACCCTTACAACTTTTGATTAAATGATGCATATGATTGAGCGAGCGAGATACTTACCTGTGGTTTCGATGCCACGTTGCAGTTGTCAAAGATCAGAGGTGTTGCGTTGTTTATTTGCTGCATGCCATTCTTCTTCCTCCTCTTGTTGTCTGCTAATGGTTTCTTGGCTTTTGCAGGTATCTATGACTGAAGATCTGATGTTGCTGCTGTTGTTGAGCTCCTAGATCATCCTAGTGAAGACCTGTAGCTGTTTATTGGCATTCTATGGGATAGGCTGCTACAGGATTTCTTACAGGATTTCCTATAGCTGCTTCTCCCTCAGGATTCTTTAATCATGTTGCTAGCTAGGGCTGTGAGGATGGTGCAATGAATGGTTAGAGGGAGTAGGAGTGTGTGTAGAGCAAAGGACAGTTAGGTAATGCTCTTACTCCTCTCTGTTGTTTTTTTTTTTTAATGACTGGCAGAAACTATTGAAACTGATCTTTTTTGTTTTGAATGGTGAGTGCATGGATGATGATGGTGGATGAGGTGAGGTGTTAGATCATGCCTAGGATGAATTTTAGGGACCCAACAAACCTACCATGTGCCCTCAGATTGCTTCCTGTAGGTTTTTCTGGGCCACTGTAATTCCTACATGATCATCTTGCAGGTTTTCAAGGGATCCTATAGAAAACACAGTCTTCACATAAATTGAAGCAATGGAGTGGAAAAACGATAGAAATGATGGAGGGATGCATGGTGAGGAGTGGGGGAGATGACTATGTGTGAGGTAGGGTTCCCTTTGGATCCTCTTTTTGCTCCTTGATTGTCTTTCTCGCGCACCCGCAAATAACAATTATATTTTTTTCTCTCTTTTTTTTTTTTTTGAAAAACAACTAGGCTGCTTTAGAGAGGTTTTCACCCTCGCTGTTTGCCCTGAGCGCCTCAAGGGAGGTTTTCACCTAGGGATCTTCTTATTCTTTTTTCTATTTTTTTCATCATTGGGCTGTCTCACAAGGTTTTCAACGCAAAGATGGGACTCAGGCGCCTCATGGAGGTTTTCACCTGAGTCCTTATTTTATTTTCTTTATTTTATTTTTTTTATCAGTGACTTGATGAGGGAGCTTGAACTTGCTCCACCATCATCAATGTTTTATTGATATTGTCAATGAACTCTTGTTTTGATAAAGGTCCCTTGTACATTTTCAATCAGCGCCCATTAACAAGCAACAAAATGGCTTCTTCATCTATAGTTCTGATTTGCACTGAACCATTATCATGGCATCTTTCCACAACATGAGGTCCGAGCCATCTTGTCCTTAGTTTGCCCTTGAAGTCTTTATACCTAGAATCATATAACAATGCCCAATCACCCTCTTGAAATTGCTTCTCCTTAATACGTTTATCATGCCAGATCTTCCTCTGAAGCTGAACTATCTTTGTATGTAGGAGGGCCTGCATTCTGAATTCATCCAAGCTATTCAATTGGAACAATCTCTCTTTCTGTGCATGATTGAGATCCAAATCTAGTTGGGCTACCATCCTCAATGTGTTATATTCAAACTCAATGGACAACAAGGCCTTTTTCCCATAGACCAGCTCATAGGGTGTAAATCTAGTGGTGGTCTTCCATGTGGTATTATAGGCCCAGGTGGCCTCAACTAGTCTCTCTGCCCAATCCTTCCTACTGCTGCTCACTACCTTGGTTAAGATGCCCTCCAGTGCCCTGTTGGTCACCTCCACTTGCCCATTAGCTTGTCGATGATAGGGAGTGGAGGTCCTAACCTTGATTTTGTGATGGTTGAGTAGTTATTCAATCATGTTGGAGGTAAACTGGCTACCTTGGTCTGTGACTAGCTCTCTAGGGTACCCAAATTTGTAGAATACATTCTCCCTTAGGAACTCAGCCACCTTCTCTTCTGTTGCTGCCTTAATTGCCTTGGTTTCTACCCACTTAGTCAAATAATCAGTGCACACAATAATGTATTGTTTTCACTTTGAAGGAGGGTTGATAGGCCCAATGAAGTCCATGCCCCACTTGTCAAATGGCCCGAAAGTCACTTGAGGCTGTAGGGGCATTTCATCTCTTGGAATAGGCTTTCCCATCCTCTGGCACCGATCACACTGACTAGTGTACTTTTTCACATCCTGATGGAGAGTGGGCCAATGATAGTCTACTTGTAACACTTTGAATGTTGTCCTCCTTGCTACAAAGTGACCTCCACAAAGCCCATCATGATAGGTCAGAAGGATGTCAAAAACTTCCAAGTTTGAAAAGATTGCCCCCAATCCAGGTGAAAGGGGCACTTTTCCTGACTATCTTGCTCTTTTCTTTGGAGGGCAAGTTTAGTGGGAATTGTGTTGATACCAAATAGTTTGCTATATCAACAAACTGTGGAGAGAGAACTGAAATAGCAAACAAGTGCTCGTCTGGTAACTAGTCATCCACCATTCCTTCTTCACCTATAGGCAGATTCACCCTAGATAAAAAGTCTGCAACAACATTTTCCTTACTAGGCTTATCAACAATGGTTAGATCAAACTGTTGTAATAAAAGCAACCATTTTATAATTTGAGCATTCACATCTGGTTTATTCATTAAATATTTCCTTGCAGCATGATCAATATGCACAAATGTTTGATATCCTGTAATGCAATGCTTGAATTTGTTTAATGAATACACAACAACCAGGAGTTCCTTTTCGGTCACTATATAATTTAGCTCAGCCTTTGACAAGTTCTTACTGATAAAATAGATGGCATAAGGCAGTTTTTCCTCTACCTAATCTAAGGTTGCTCCTATGGCTTTGTGTGAGGCATCAACATGAATATGAAAGGGGAGGGCCCAGTTCAGGCCTTGGAGAATTGTTGCAGTGATTAACTTATCCTTCAAAATGTCTAAGCCCTCTTGACAACTTTTTGACCATATAAACTCAGAATCTTTGGCCAACAACCCAAATAAAGGAGAGGCCAACTTGCTGGTCCTTTATGAACCTTTGGTAGTATCCAGCTAACCCTAAGAAACTCCTGACATCTCTCTGCTTTTGCGGAGGGGGAACCCTTTGGATGATCGCTATTTTGTTCGGGTCGACCTGCAATCCTTGTTGAGATATTGAATGACCTAGCACGGTCCCTTCAATCATTAAGAATTCACATTTTTCAGGACTGAGAAACGGGTTCATTTCAATGCATTTGTGCAGTACTTTGCCTAGATTAGTCAGGGCTTCTTGAAAATCATAGCCATAAGGTGTAAAATCATCCATATAAATTTCCACCGCATCATGTACTAATTCGGCGAAAATACTCAAGACTGCTCTCTGGAAAGTGGCAGGAGCATTGCATAGGCCAAAAGGAAGGACCCTATAAGCAAAAGTACCCCAAGGACAGGTGAATGCGGTCTTATCCTGGTCTTCTGGGTAGATTTGGATTTGGTTGTACCCACTGAATCCATCTAGGAAAGAAAAAACATTTTCCCTGCCAGGCCATCTGGCACTTGGTCAATGAAGGGTAGGGAAAAATGATCCTTCTTTGTGGCTTTGTTCAACTCCCTATAATCGACACAAATCCTCCACTTACCATTTTTCTTGGGAACTAACACTAAAGGGGAGACCCACTCACTGTCAGAGATAGGGTAAATGAATCTTGCATCTAGCAGTTTTTGCAGTTCTTCTTTGACTATATCTTTAAGAGTTGGATTCATCCTCCTTTGTGGTTGCTGAACCGACTTGCAACCTTCTTTGATGTATATGTGGTAAGTACACATTGAGGGGTGTACTCCCTTCATTTCCTTGTAACTCCAAGCGAAGGCTTCTAGGTTTTCTTTTAACATGTTGCATAGCTTTTCCTCTTCGAGAGCAGAAAGGGATGGATTAATTTTCAAGGTTTTCTCTGGGCCAAATTCTATGGTTTTAACACGGAGTGGGTTGGAATTAGCCAAGCATAAGTCAATTGGATGATTGTTTTGGGTTTCCCTTACTTCTTCTTCTAATGGTAACGAACCAAGAGTTGGACTTTGGAGCAAGTGTTCAATCAAGTCATCCTCATCTTGTTGTCCTCCTCCCATGGTTGCTTCTAAAGCATGAAGTTGGGCAGAATAAACCTCATCTTCTTCCTCCCCCTCCAACCATAAAGGTAAATCATGCTCTAGAGAAGGTTGAGCAGGAGGGTATAGGACTAACTGCTTGGACATATGCCTGTTCTTAATGGTCATATTCCCAGCTTTGTAGCTAATGTAAGCATTAGCTGTGACTAACCATGACCTCCCAAGGATGAGAGGATAACCAATGAGCTTAACTTTAGGTTGGAGAACTAGAAAATCTGCAGAGTACTTCCAAGAGTCAATGGAGACCATCACATCCTCCACAATTCCCTCAGGGGTGACTATGGAACAGTCTGCAAGTTGTAGAACTGTTGCGGTCTTCCTTAATGACCCTTGGAGGTTGAGCTTGCGCATGGTGTCCTTAGTCATCACATTAATGGCAGCCCCAAGATCGATCAGAGTGTGTGGGACAATGGTGCCATTGATGTGCACATCTACTACAGGGCTTCTAGGATCCAAATATTTTGGACATATTACCTGCTCCAACATTAAGTCGAACAGCTGCCCAATGATATTAATGGTAGGGGCATCCCTTTTTCTTCTTCCTGGATGCTTGAAGCATTTCTTCTTAATTAACTTATTGTAAATGGGAACATCTTTTATTGCTTGGAGAAGGGGGATCTTTACACATAGATTTTTCAATTCTCCTAGAAGTTCAGTTTCTTCTAGGGTAGGCTGGAGTGGTTGGGCTAATCTCTCAGGAAAGGGTGGATTTACTTTATGGTTGCTTTCCTCTCTTTCTTCCTCAACCTCCCTATGTGGAGGGGGGGTTGGTTATCCGGGAGGACTCTCTCAGATCTTAGGTTAATCTCCTGGATTTCCACAGCATAAGCTGGATATGATGTCTCTCCACTGTATACTAGTTGAGTCTGCCTATTGTTCGGGTTTGGATTTGGCTGGGCAGGCATCTGGGGTTGCTTGGGTGGAGCGGAGTGTAGGAGTTGTGGTTGGGTAGGTGGTGGAGGCAATAGAGCTAGAGCATTGTTGTATTGGGGCCTCCACCCCTAGAGTGGTGAATTCCACTAAGGTTGTGGCAGAGCGTAAGGTTGAAATGACTGGTTGGGAATGACACTGAGATGCATAAGACTAAGGAGGGGGTGTAGACCAGGAAGGATGAGCTAGGGGTCCCCAAGAAGGTATAGTTGTGTTTTGGTTGGGGTTGTAATATGCATGGGATGACCTTTGTATGCCCTACTGGTATGGTCTAGGCCTAGGAGGCCTCCTTTGGTTAATATAGCAAAGCTGCTCAGTGACCCCTTCAACGCCTTGATATACAACTTTGAATCCGAGTAATGAAGGGCACTTGTTTGTGGAGTGGTTCTCGTCACAGACTGAGCAAATTTCAATACAACTCAATGGACATTCGTTCTTAGGATGCCTCTTGGTGCATCTCGGAAAAAAGATGGCCAAGGCTCTCTCTGCTCCCTCTTGCTTCCTTTTGATGTTCATGGTGTCCATTTGCAAGGCAAGTGTTTGCAGCATCTCACTTTTGAAATCTTCTAGCATTTTTCCAATTTCACCCTTGATGGATGAGTTGGAAGAGGATGTACTGGCCATAGGTTGACTACCCCTACCCTTTTTCCTGGCCGCCCTAGAATGGTTTCTAAGGACAGTCTTGTTATCCTCATAGGATAATTGGTAGATATCTCCTCCTGCTAACAAGTGTAAGGTATCCAAAAGGTCTTCCCTTACTCCCCTGACCAGGACCAACTTTAGTGACTCAAGGTCAAGTGTGCACCTGGCACTTTTGTAACTGAGCTGGAATCTTTCTTTGTAGTCTTCTAAGGATTCATCCTGGCCTATGGTCATCCTATAAATTTCTTCTTTAGTATCCTTTGACCTATAGTAGTCCTGATATTTGTTGTTAAAAGCCTACTGCATCTAAGCCCAGGTTGTGATGCTATCTCCAGGTAAGCCCATGAACCAAAGCAATGTTGCATCCTTGAGGGTAGATGGAAATAGTTTTAACTTTTGCTCATCATCCGTATAGTCATAGGTTCAGCATATAATAGCAAACTCAAATAGGAAAGTGTTGGGGTCTTCTGTGGTCAGGCCATGGAAATGAGGTAGGGCAGAGGGACTTATATTCTTCATCTTAGTGTCCCCATTGGTTTCCCTGATGGGGAAGGCACCCTCAACTCTCTCTCTATTCCCTCTATCATTTTAGTTTTCAGCCATTGATTCAGTAGGAATGGGTTCCTCTTCTTCTTCTTCCTGTGTAGGTTCTTAAAATATGTCAGGTTGCTCACCTAAAGGTTCCTCCAGTTCACAGCCACCAAAGAAGAGAGAAGGTTAGCTGTTGGATGCAGTGGGGGGTATTTGGCAAAAATTTCCCTAAATTGTCCCTATTCCTACGAGGCATGAAAGGAAATGTTTTTGGGTTGGTTTTGTAATTTTTCTTTTTAAGCTGGAAAGTACTTTACAAAAATGAAATTGATGATTGAATGAAAATCATCGACAGAATGAAAAAGCTACTTGCTGAATTGAAATTCTACTTGCAGAATGGAAAGGAAAGCAGATAATGAAAAATGAAAGAAAAGAAGCTACTCCATTACTTTTGCAGAAATAAACTAATGGCGGAAAATTTAAGATAAGAAGTAGAAGAAAAGAAAGCAGTAATCACATTCTACTCAGACACCTCCCAAGCAACGATGCCAAAAAGTGATGAACGTTAGTATTGCAGCAAGGATGTTGTAACTCCTGGGCTACCAGCGTTACTTATCAACCCGGGGTTCGTACAAACTTGGAGGTGACAGTGCTATATGCACAAGTAAAAATGAAGGTCTTGCCTATTGTCACTATTCATCCGGCGAGAGACCCCAGGGGTTCCAAGCCAGACTTCTATAGAGTCAGAAGAAGCTTGATTATTTGATGGAAGAATAGCAAATCTATTCTAAGAGAGCTACACTACTACAATAATGAAGAAAACAACATGTAATGCTAAATCACACCATATCTTAATTAACCAGTTAAACAATTGTGCTAAGCAGAATTGCTAAATCATCACTAACCTAATGCTACTATCTAAGCTACAGAAGTAAAGAGCATCAAACCATACTAATGTGTAAGCAAGAGAACTAACTAAATTTGTTCACTTTTTTGGTTTTTAAAGGCAAAATCAAGTATGCAAATTAATTGTTCTTGTGGATGTGACAGGTGGATGGAAGGTGATTGAGGATGGCTAAAAGGCTTATGGAGTGGTTGGATGGTGTGGAAGGGTCCTAGGAGGCTTTTTGTGACTTCCTAGAGGTTCCCCATCAATTCGGCCTCAAAACAGGTCGTTTCAGGAAAACCTACAGGATGTACTAAAAACCTACAGGATACGGCCGAGAGCTAATTGTGAGGTGTTGGAGGTGTTGGGAAGCTTGGAAAAGGTGTGTGATGAGTGGGATGGGGTGTTAGAAGGTCTAGGAACACTCAGGAGTCCATATCCAAGATTAGAGATGGCTAGATTCGCTCAATGTATCTAGGGGAATTTTAATGAAAAATGACAAAAAAATTAGTGAGGGTGATGGTGGAACAAGAGATGGCTAAGGTGGATGAAGTGGAAGGTGGTTGTTGGTGATGAAGTCTGGGTCTCCTCCTGAAGTACCTGCTGTGCTTAAAACATGTGTGTTTTCCAGGAACTATGCAACAAGATACATTTTCATAAACTAGAAAAGCATGAATCAAATGCCTATATTATGCAGGAAGAAGGTGCTGAAGGGATGAAAGCATGAATGAGATCTTATTGCATAAATAGATTAATGGAAAAAAATGACAATGAAATGAACCAAATGCTGAATCAAGACAACAAACTCCAAAACTCATGCAAGAACTAGAAATCTATGTTTTTGGGGCTACTGAAGGTTTTCTTCCTCAAGTCATGGTCCCAGAGGGAGGAAGTGAGGCCAAAACACCTGCTGACAACCTTATGGTGATCCTTTTTCTCCTTGCTAACCTGCTAATTGAAAGAAGGCACAAATGGAAGCAAACTAACATACAACCACTCTAATCTACACTGTTGTAATGGAAATGTAGCTAAGAAGCAAATGAACAATTAAACTATGAATCTATGCTAGTATACATGTACAATAAAGAGGAACCTTGGCTGCTAGGGTTGGGCCCTAACCCAAGAGCTTCAGCCCTCTGAGTTAACTTAGTGCTGGCTCAAAACAAAACTCATTCTTATTATCAAAAACAGTGGATTACATCAAAAACTGTCACAAGTCTTGCAACTCAAAAATAGAGTAGAGTTATACAATCAAAAATCTGAATCCTACTGAGGTCGTAGACCTCTCTACTTATACATCTGAAGTCTCCAACGACTTCCTTAAAATTAGGGAGGCTCTGCTCCCAAACTCAAAATAAACTGGTGCTTTGTCTTTCACTTGCTTGGCTTCCTTCTAGTCATCATGATTTGGCTGTTTGCACTCCGAGCTGATGGAGGAATATTCGAATGGAGGGGTAGTAAATGAGAGGGATTTTCCTCCTATAATTCATCTTCCTTGTCCCATTCGAGTTTTGACCAAGGTCTTTGCCAAAATTCCTTTCTTTTATCCTTTAATCCTGCATTAAATGCACATTAGACCACAAAGCAAAATATCCAACTCTAACTCATCTCATAAACAAAATATAATCAAAAGTATGCAATAAGTTATGAGAATAGTTGGTTTGACTAAGCTAGTGGTGAATTAAAGCCCATATAATTACCCAATGATGAGGCTCATCAGAGACCTTTTAAGAATAGGCCGAGAATCAATTTGCTATATAAGAATTGTCACACAGTGTTATGAAACCAACTCACAAAAAGATAAGAAAGATAGATCAACGACTTAGAAATCAGCGTTTTCGTGGGAGCAACCTCCTTTACATTACACAAATGAACAATTCTTGGATGATACAAATGACAAGATCTCCTTTCTATATATAGGAGTCTAAGGGGTCCCAATATAATTAGAGCTTACATAACAATAATATTGTAGGGGCACAACAATGACAATAGTGGGCTTCTTTGGGGTACAATAATAACAACACGGGAACTACTTGGGCTCAATAATAACAACATGGGGACTACATGGGAAAAACAATATAATAAGGGGGTTACACTAATAATAATACGGGGCTACACTAGTAGTATAGGGACCTAACATGCCCCTCTCCATCAAAAAGTATTGTCCTCAAAGCTTGAGTAGTTTTTGATGCTTATGTATAAAATTATTCTCCTCCCATGCGGAATATTCAGCAGTTAATTTCTTCCACTTGATGAGATACTTGAAAATTGATCGATTTCGTAGTTGTTGGGTTCTTCTTTCCATGACTTCTTCAGGTTCCACTAAGATTTTCTTTCCTCATCAAGTTCTGGCAATATTGTTTGAACTAGGAGCTTGTGACCTATAACCTTCTTTAAGCATGAAACATGGAAAACTAGGGTAACTTGGGAAGATGCAGGAAGCTCCAATTTGTATTCCATAGTACCAATCTTTTGCATCACTTTGTAAGGACCATAGTAATTTGGTGATAATTTATTATCCTTCTTAGCTTGCTTGAGGGACATTTGTTTGTATGGCTGTAGTCGTAAAAATACCTAATCGCCTACATCAAAACTTCTTTCACTGCGATGTTGATCTGCCTGTTGTTTCATTCGATTCTGCACCAAAGTGGGGTTATCTTTTAAAAGTTGGAAAACCTGTTGTTGATGCTCAATGTGATCTTTCACTGCTTGAACCTTTTTCTTCTTGATATGTCCTTCTATCTTGAGAGTTTGAATGATAATTCCTACCAATGCATTACAAGATATGGTCAGATTCATCTCATGATGCTCGATGTGATCTTTCACTTCATGAACCTTTTTCTTCTTGATATGTCCTCCTATCTTGAGAGTTTGAGGAGTGGTAATTCTTGCCTGTGCTTAACAAGATATGGTCGGATTCATTTCTTCTTTCTCTAGGGTTGGTTCCTGGTGTATATCCTTTTCTTTTGATGTTTCTTGATCCTTTTCTTCCTCCTCTTCAAAATGTGTAAAATAATTTATTCTCAGCACACTTATGACCTTTAGTGTTTTTACTATCACAACTGTAACAAAACCCTTTTTCTCTTTTTTCTTCCAATTGTTATGGTGTAGCCTTGTAGGTTGTGGAAGGCTAGGAGCAAAAACACTTCCATATTTATAGTTGTGAGTGGTAGGTGTTGATTTGGGGTAGCATCGGATGTGCTCTAGCCATGAAAATTGGTGGAGAGGCTAAAGAACATGAGATCTCCAAGACTAAGAAATGGTTTCGACAGATTGTACCCTATTTGGGAGATATTAAAATAATTAATATTTTTAATGGAGTTTCTAAGTCTAAACTTAGAAAAAATAAAATATTAATGAGTATTAATATAAAACTGGGTTAGAAGGTTCCAAAAGTCATGGATCAAGTCAAATTTAATCTTAGCTGTTGAATAGAGATTTAATCTCAGCTGTTAAAGGACCAACGAGAAAAGTATAAGAAGAGGCTTGAGGTTCAGTTGGAGAATACACCAAAGTGATCAGTCATTCATTTTGCTAGAGTGGGGTTGCTAAACAAAGTTGAATCAATGATCAACAACGTGGGGCAGTAAGTACGAGGTAGAGACAATACTAAGAGACTAACATAGAAGCAGAGAGAGGCAGCGCAGAGGCCGAGGAGGGCAGAAACAGGCTCACGTAAAGACCAGGTGGGTTGACACAATTGGTTGAGGGAGTTGTTTTGCCAGTGTTGGGATTGCCAAGAGCTAAGAGGCTCAATCCTTCAGTTGATGGGGCATAGGAGGCTGTGGGTAGTTTGCAAAGCAAAGCTGGTGGGGTAATGTAGTTATAATCTAAGTTGCACGAAACGGGGAAACGGGGAAGCGAAACGAAACGCGGAAGCGAAACGAAACGCGACCTCCCCAAATTTTGGAAACGGGGAAACGCCGAATATATATAATAATATAATATATATTATATTTAAAAACATTTAAAAAAATTATTAATATATATAAGTGCCAATCATAATGATGAGAGATGAGAGGCACTGCTATTTTATAACTTTAGAAAATGGTTTCTAGAAGTGATTAGAAACCCTAAAAAAAATTAAAAATTAATTAGAAAAAAAAAAAAAATTAAAAACAAGTGTTATTTTGTGGGAAACGGGACCCGTACGGCGTGGAAACGCGTTTCCGTCCGTGGAAACATGTGGAAACGCCTGGAAACGTGTGGAAACGCGCCCATACGGACGGAAACGCGTTTCCACGCCGTACGGTACGCGGAAACGCGTTTCCGTTTCGTTTCCGTATGGAAACGGACCCTAGACCCACGTTTCCTGCAACTTAGGTTATAATAGTACCTAACAGGGCAAGACCAAGGTAGGAGTTGTTGCCAAGGCAGATTTCTAGCCAAGGAATCCAAATCAGTGTTGCAGTTGCACAGACGATCGGAGAGGAGCAACTTGACAGTTGGTAGAAGGATTTCCAGGAGGGAAATCGGGACTTAGAGGGAGTCCAAAAGAGAACTTCCAGACGGGAAGTAGAGAGATTCAGCAGGAGTTTAACCGAAAACTTCCAGGGGGGAAGTAGAGACACTCGGAGGAGTCAATAGAGAAGAGCAGGTAGATGGTCGTGAATGGGTTGAGAGATCAGGACAGGTTGGATGGAGCATCCAACTTTGTGGTCTAGAAGGCCAAGATATTGTCCATTCTAAACAAACATCGTATCAAGGACTTCGCCTTAAGAGTGATGGCTATCCTAGTTGACTCGGTACCTATGAAAGGTATGAGGAGGCAATAGCTAAGGCAAAGTGCATCATCCTTGATGGGGTCAAGGATCATGTGGTACCACATATTGCCGAGAAGGAAACAGCAAAGGAGACGTGGGACACACTTTGAATACATTGTACCAGCATACTTCCATGCAGAGGAAGATGCTCTTGGAGAATCAGCTAAGGTCATATCAGATGCAAAAGGGAGAGCAGATAGATGTCTTCCTCGGTCAGTTGAAGGAGATCCGTGACCATCTAAGTTCCATAGGGGCCATTGCCGGATGAGGAATTGATGGTGAGGACTGCACTTAACGCAGTCTCCAAGGATTGGGAGATATTTGTCCAGAGCATACTGGGCAGGACGAGTCTTCCGGATTGGGAAGAATTGTAGGCGGCTCTGTCAAGAAGAGATCAGATCGTTGACCAAGGCGGGGAGTAATGGCAAAGGGGTCGGGATCAAGAAGGAGGAGGAAGAGGATGCGGCTCTAGCATCTGCGGAAAATCAAGAGAAGAGGAAGAAGAAGGACCTCTCTAACATCAAGTGCTTCCATTGTGGGGAACTAGGTCATTTTGTGAACTAGTGTCCGAAGAAGAAGAGTAAGGGAGAGGCTTCTGACTGGAAGACAACGCCAACAAATGCAGAGAAACAAGTCGAGGAGGATGACGAATGTGCCATGAGTGCTCATGTGCCACTCAAGAAGAAGTGGAGAGACATCGAGCTATAGTCAGGAGGACTATAGGCAATGAGGGGCAGGATCCTCAAGGTACCCAACCTCTTGGATTATACCTTGCAACGGGAGCCCCGAAGAGGAGTAGCAGGACTGGCGGATGTAGGTGGAAACGGATGCGGATGGAGCAACAAAAAGTGCTACAATGCAGGAGTCTCGGGGCAGCGCGAGGCTAGCAGGTTGCAACAGTGCGAGAGGCACAAGAGTGTTGCACCAATGCAGGGTGGCACAGGGAGGTGTGCAACGGTGCGAGATGCAAGGAGTTGTTGCAGCAGTGCAGAGGTTAGTAGAGGGAGCACTTGTTAGCGGTAGAGAGAGCTTCAACATCGGGAGTGTTTCTTGCCTAACAGGGATGTCAGAAGTTGGGTGGATCAGTTACTTACTTCTTAGTAAGTAAGTTGTAGTGCAGTAGTAGTATGCAGTAGCAAGATACAGCGTGATGAGAGGGGATGCAGTGTTGGGAGGATGGACCAGCAGCAACACGGATGCAGAGGGAGGTACCGTACGGATGCAACAGTGGCAGTGGCAGGGCTATGGGTAGCAGTACAGGATGTAGCAGTGCAGAGGATGTTGGGCAGGGAGGCCCAGCATCAGCACAGGGAGCGATGCCGGATAATCTGGATGATGCTCAGTGTGGAGTATTATTAGAGCACAATTCTCGCTAAGAGGGAGTGTTGATTTGGGATAGCATCAGATGTGCTCTAGGCATGAAAAATGGTGGAGAGGCTAAAGCACATGAGATCTCCAAGTCCCAGAAATGGTTTGGACAAATTGTACCTAGTTTGGGAGATATTAAAATAATTAATATTTTTAATGGAGTTCCTAAGTTTAAACTTGGGAAAATAAAAATATTAATGGGTATTAATATAAAACTAGGTTAGAAAGTTCCAAAAGTCATGGATCAAGCCAAATCTAATCTTAGCCGTTGGTTAGAGAATTAATCTCGGTCGTTGAAGAACCAATAAGAAATGTATAAGAAAAGGCTTAAGCGTCAGTTGGAGAATACACCAGAGTGATCAGTCATTCATTTTGTTAGGGCGAGGTTGTTAAGCAAAGTTGAATCAGTGATCAACATCGAAGGGCAATGAGTACTATTGATTAGGGGTAGCATCGGATGTGCTCTAGCCACAAAAATTGGTGGAGAGGCTAAGGCACATGAGATCTCCAATACCCAGAAAGGGTTTAGGCATATTCTAAACAGTTTGGGAGATATTAAAATAATTAATATTTTTAATGAAGTCCCTAAGTCTAAACTTAGGGAAAATAAAATATTAATGTGAATTAATATAAAACTGTGTTAGAATGGTCCAAAAGTCATGGATCAAGCCAGATCTTATCTTAGCCATTGATTAGGGACTTAATCTCGACCGTTGATTTGTCAACGAGAAAAGTATAAGAGGAGGCTTGAGGGTTACTTGGAGAACACACTGAGGAAGACTAGTAAGTTCAATTTCTAGAGTGGGGTTAGCTGAGAAATTGAACCAGTGGTCTGGTGAGCAATTAGGAGGCAACAAGTACAGAGCAGAGAGGCGGGATCGACCACTGGAGATCAGCGCTAAGGCAAGAGAGGCAGACGCAGGACTTTCCAGGCGGACGCAGAGGCAACAGAAGACTGCGGAGGCACTAGCTGGGCCTGTGTGGGTGATGCAAAGAGGCCCAAGGCTGATGCAGTCAAGCAGGGGCGGACGCAGAAGTTTTGAGAGCCACGCAGAGGTCAGTCGGGCTAACGTTGGGATTAGGAGAAGTGCTGGAGAATTATTTCTCTCTGTGGGTAAGCCAGTTTGGCACCTTGTTGTACTGAAGAATTGTTGAATAGTAAAATTCTCCCTTGCTGCACCGGTTTTCCCACATTGGATTTTTGCGGGGACTGTTGTCCCAAATATCTGTGTCAGTGCTTGTGTATATGTTTGTTTATGTATTAAGGTGTGATATCTGTAGCAGTATTTATTTTAATGTTTATTGAAGTAATTTCATAAATAACTTATTGTGGAATAAGTAGGAAAAATAAAGAAGTTGTTGCTGTGATAGAATTTTCACAAGGTATCGGGGTGAGTAACCAGAGACAGAAAGGGAAAATCAGTTATGGGTCGAGACCATGATGTAGAGGCATCCATGTCAGGGGAGTCACACAGATTTTCAGAAGATTGCACAAGTGAAAGAGATTTCGATTTCTCTATTTTGGTTTCCAGGCTAGAAGAAGAAGTGTGTATGACTAGTGCTGCATCATCAGAAGTATGGTATATAGATAGTGGAGCTTTGTGACATATGATGGGAATCAGGGAGTGTTTCTCAGAATATCAAGAAGAGAAGGTGAACTTTCAGATCACCATGGGGAACAAGGCAAAGTGTACCCCAGTAGGGAAGGGTACAATAGTTTTTTAAACAGAATCGGGAGAACGGTTCCATGCTACAAATGTGCTGCATGTACCAGGATTGGGGATGAACTTACTTTCCGTGTCGCAACTACAAGGCAAGGGCTACGACGTCTACTTCATCAAGGAGAAGGTATACTTCAAACTCCCGAGTTGAAAAAAGAAAGTGCACATCGGGATCAAAAGTAATCGGTTGTATAGATTGCAATTAGAATCACCAATGGCACTAATAGGTAGTCAAGGAGAAAAGGCTATAGAGGGGCCACAACAAGGGAAAGAGGGCTCAAAAGGTGCCTCGACAAGCCCCAAAGGTTGTCGTCTAGCCTAAGGAGGAGGCCAAAAGGCCTTAGGGTGCTACGACCTATGGCTATGAAGCCCTTTAGGTCTGCGACTACCTTAGGAAGGGAGGTCGAGGCCTTTAAGGCTCACAACTAGGCCTAAAAATACCACAATTGAGGGAAGGGAGGAGGGTCGAGGTCATTAGGGCTTACGATTAGCCTGTAGGGGCTGAAAAAAGATGACACATGGCCGTAAAATGTTGACGCAGGGGGTTAGAGGGTTGACCTTGACCTTGGAGGGGAGATCTTGGCCTAGGAGCCCCAAAACTTGAAATCCACTTTGAAAAAAATTATTTTGCTTCAGATCTTCAGTTTCACTACAGAATCTTCAATGGTTGGCCCTGCAAAAAATTTGGAGACTAGATCTTACCCTCAAGGGCCTAGATCTAGCTCTAATCCGACTCTTTGCCTTTGATCTCACCTGCACAAATGGATTTACAAATACCCAAAACTCCAATATATACAAAAATTAAAATAATTTCGAAACCCAAAAACCCCAGCTGCAAAACAAAGTTAGAAAATAAATTATTTATAAAATCTATTTTACAAATTATATTTACAAAATATACATGTAAAAAATGCTTGAAGGAAAATTTGAGAAATTAAAATTTTTGTAAATCTTTGATAATGGATAAATGTATTTCGAAAGATAAATGTAGAAACCACAACATTAGTGAAGTTAGAGAACAATAAAAATAATTGGGATACAAAAAAAGTCAGCCTCTATCCACAATTTGTGAACTTGGAGTCCAAGGGCTGGGATACCTACAAACACTATATTTCTCAAAGATAATCGTTAGAACTTACGGTGAATCAAATCACCTAAGATAAGCCCACAACTTACCAATAGAATGTTCTTATCACCTACAATGAAATAACGATTAATAACAATTATAAAAGCACAATATATGAATGCTCGTACCCAACACATACCACAAATCAACAGATCAAAAACACCATGAACTGCACCCCAAAGTCTTTATCATCATTATTCCAATGTTCCCAGCGAGACAGTAATTTACATCAACTTTTCAGAGTTAAATTAGCCAAACTTTCGATGGCTTGAGATACAAATGACTCCTAATTTATAGGTAATCCTCCATGTGGAAAAGTAACGGCTAGTTGGCTTGATCCTCATCAAGATAATCTTGGGCGTCGATAAATCCTTGATCAACTTTTAATCTCTGTCGTTGAAATCAATATTTTTTGAGGAATTTTCGAATTTCTCATTAAACCCATTTTTTATTAGCTCAAAAATAATTATTTTGAGCTAATTTCATCAAAAAATTGACTTGCCATTTTTCTCTGCCACCTAAGCCAACCATGTGGTCCCTCGCCCATCTGTTATGAATGTATGTTTGAAGGTGGACCTCCCAAACCCAAGGGCATGACTTTTCATTGGTATAGTTGAGTAGTTTTCCTTACTTGTCATGTGCACTTTTGGGAATGAATGGGTGGGGGGCTTCGGTGGAAAGAGTGGGTTAGGTTTGTATTCTTGTCTCCATTGCCCAATTTCATGGTTACCCTTGTGTCTTAGGTTCGTGGGATCTCCTTTACTGGCCATTAGCTTTAGGGTTGGCAGTACATGGGAAATCCCAATTTTGGTTGCGTGGTCCCACTTCCCGATACCATCTACATTACTTCATTTCCACTCAGAGGAGCCCCATTCATCTCTTTTCCCATCCAAGTCAACATGTGCCCACTGGGTCCACGTAAGGTTAGCCTCCCCCTCCCCTTGTCCACACCTTGGGTCGGGCCTGAAACGATGCGCTGGAGGTTGATGCAGCTAAAAGGAAAGTAAAAAGCATAATTTGGCCACTCTCAGCAAGAAATGTACCACGAAATGCAAAAGATGGCCAGCACATACAAATTTAGCACGTGGGTAAAAGTCAAACATGAGCTCTACCCCTAATTCATGGTAATTACCCTGGTTCCTATGGGCCCTAAATGAGACCCATCCATCATTAAGGAACCCATGATTGTCCCAACCCCTGGTGGATGATGAATTGCCCCACCTCAAGGGGGTATCCACTGCTACATATTACACATCATGCTCTCTATCCCCTGGATCCCCGAGCAATGATGAAGAAAAATCAATCAAAGGAAAAAGGCATATGAAGAAGGGTGGAAAAACAAATTTCAGGGTAACTCATGTACCACGATTTCCCACCTCAAGGGGGTATCCACTGCTACATATTACACATCATGCTCTCCATCCCCTAGAGCCCTAAGCAGTTATGAAGAAAAATCAATCAAAGGAAAAAGGCATATGAAGAAGAGTGGAAAAAGAAAGGTTGGGGTAACTCATGTACCATGATTTGCTCCCTCCTACACTCATATACCCAGGTGTGGGCTTCCCTTGTTATAGCTACCCAATGCACCTTGACATGTGCTCTGGATGGTTCCCTTGATCCCCACTCAATTCCGTCATTATATCATTTGCCACCTATTTATTAAAGGATGTACTTTGGACATGCCACCCCCTTTAGAAGTTGAAACCACCTAATAGGATCCTTGGTTAACCCCCCTTTTGAGCTTGGAGACACTTATACTTGCCAAAGCCCACTATGGAAGGGCATGCCACCATGAAGTGCCCCATTGATTCCATGACTTGTAAGAATTATTACTTGATTATTCTAATGGCTTGTTGTATTGGAGGGCAAGGAGACGCATTAGATCTTATGCAGGATTGCAGGTGGGTGTTCACTTGGGGCTTGGTCTCCCTATATGGGGTCCTAGCCCTCTAGAGGGCCACGTTGGCACTTATAGGGTGAGCATTGAGAGCCATGGGTCTCCACCATAGCAGATATTTTTTCATGGATCCCCAATAGTGTTCATTGATTGCTCGCGTTCCACCTTTTTTATGAAGATGATGCACCTGGTCCACCACGCCCAACCGACTCCACAGTTGCACCATACACTTGGCAAATGCTCCAGGATGTCTCCCATTGCAGATGGGGGGTTTATATCATCACTGCAAACCTTATAGATGGTCTACAGACATATTTGATCCATTTGAAGACCCATGAGGATGTCCTTGTGCCCCCACACCCACTTGGGAGCACCATAGGTTCTTGATTGGATAACAAAGGGCGAACCCCTTGTCCACTATGTTTGGAGTCCATTTCTTCATCATGGAACCCCTTGGACTTTATCAGGCCTCCTCAAAGGCCCAACGACTCACTTTGTTGATCATTCAACCGTCTTGAGAGACTTATCTTTTCATTATTGAGCTACTTGGTGGGCTTGTCACCAAAAGTTTTGTTATTTTGCACATTATTTTATTTTAGGGGCTAAATTAGGCCTAATTAGCTAAATTGAATTCATTAGGAAGTGTATAAATAGAAGTGTGATGGGATCATTTGATCATCATCACTTGAATTTGGATCATTCTCACTTGTGAGATTTTCGCTATTCTTTTTGGAGGACAAAATTGAATGAATGGATGAATTTTGATGTTTGGATCTCTTTTTTTTTTCTTGGAGCTTCACGATTGGCATATAATGATGATTGGATATACATTTTCATACATGTAAGTACTCTTTTAATGCTATTTTGTCATTTTTCTTATGTCACATGCATGTTGCTGGGGATTTTCGTTATACTAGGTTGAAATTTGTTGTTTTTCTTACGTGAAATTGTGGAATTGTCTTTTTATAACGTTGCATCATGTCATGGGCCATGTATGAATAAGTGAATGTTCCTAGAGATACTTTGTAGAAATTTTGTCTTGATAAATCATCATATATTGCATATCGAAGTGTAAAGGCCTTGAAGCAATTGTCCCATTCCCTAATTGCCATGCGAAATTGCTCTAAAGGCCTCCTTAACTGAGATAATCCATCTCAAGCATTGGAATCTCCTTAACTCCATTTCTTCCAAAGTATTAGGCATTGATCCTCCATAGGTGATCACCTTAAAGCATATTTTTCTCACCTCTCTCTTTCTTTCTAGGCCTAGCCTACATAGGTCACCTAGGGCATCAATTATCTCACAATCTAGCCATCCAAACACTTTGATTTTTGGTCCACATCTGCGCTGGAGATTACTGTAGAGGCCTTTCAAATTTGAAGAGAATGATGGAGGGATCTCGAGATATTGCAAGCCCTAGCTCGAAGACCATTTCTTTCCCTAGGTTTTCCTTGGCTAGTAACCTCATTCGGATCATTGCGTTCTATTCCAAGAATATTTGTCCATTGATCCTCTTCTCTTCCTCAATTAGGTCAAGCCCCTCCTTGAGTGACCAATTCCTCTTATTTAACCTAATTTTGGGTCCACTGGGTCCTGTGTGGTCCCACAGCTTTTCGAAGATAATCTCACAAAGACCATTTGGAAACCAAGTTTTCACAAGGTTTTTTAGGACTAGGTCCCTCCTTTACAAAGCTTATTTGCAAAACCTAGCCCTTGAAACTCCCTTGGCCCTTCTTAGAGAGCCTTACACCTTGTTTCTCAAGCAAGAAAAGCATACAATTGAGTCTCTCTCATGAATAGGCCTTAGGAATCACTCCCTATCTCTTCATTGATTCATCATTTTAGTGATTTCCTTTATACCGGGTATCCTCCCATCGCTAAAAGTCTGTAAAGAGCAGGGAGCTTTAACTGAGGTGATAGTGGGCTATTGCTCCATTGTTGCCTTTGACCTAGCAGTTTCCCTTTTAGGATCCCCTCCTAAGACCCCTGCTAGTTTAAGTGGTAACATTTTTGCGTTGTTGTCGGGGTCACAAGACGTGTGTTTTGTTCCCCGTATAACATATTGACATATTATTATTGGCAACTCCATTGGAGGAACGAAGTCCTAGTTCCTCATTGAACTTCAAAGTCAATGCTTGTAGGGTGAAGCAAGCATTTGTGAAGGCATTTTAATTCACTCTGGCGACTCCATTTTGGCATTATATGCAAGATCATGAAAAATGGCTAAAGAATGCGTCCGTGACATTAGCCTCGAAGAGGAACAAGCCCTATGGGAAAGATTGGATTTGTGGTATGAGCTTTGTGATCATCTGATAGAGGATGAGAATGAGGTCTTCATACTCATTTTTTATAACAGGAGCAGATCAAACCTCGACGGCATAAGGCAGGTGTATGAAGAAGAGCCCACATATTATCTTTTCTTGGAGCTTGCCTATTATACTGGTGCATTTAATTCCTTGTCTCACAAGATCAAAGAAAAATATGGCTCATTACTAGATGAGGATTTGGATGACCAGGATGACCAAGAAAATGAGGATGATAAGCAAATATCAGTTATGGAATTGGGGGCCAATAGCGGTGAAGTGAACGACATCTCCTCAGAGGATGATGAAGAGTTGGATCCTGCAAGCCTCCAAGTCATGCAAGAAAGAATGGATGAATATAGTAGGTCATGTGAAAATTCCAATATGGAACTCTATGCAGCAACTGGTATTATTTCTCCTAACTGATAAATTAATTATTCAGTTTATTGCTACGATAACATCGAAATAAACACACTACAACCTTCACAAATAAAACTGCAAAAAAATAAGCATTGGAAACTAGAAATGCTAGCACACACACATAAACTATGAGAAAATTATTTTTGGACAAATGTCCCCGGAAAAACCCAACTTGGAAAAACTGGTGCAGCAATGAGTGTTTTTATTATTATGCAGCACTGAAAATCTAAGTTCAATTTGGATGCCTGATACTGGCAATCCACAGTAAGAAAATCTAGGAAAAGTTATTGCAGGGAATTACCCTTCCTCCACAAGCAATCCCAGCATAACCTGCCTACATCGAACTCAACCTCCTGAAGCCTTTGCATTGCACTGCGCAGTCTCTATGACGTCAAACCTCTGACTAGTCTCTGATGAAGTCGTTTTGTCTCCTGCTGCTAAGGAAATCGTTTCTCTGGCCCTTTGGAACCTCTGCTCGACCACCGGAACTGAAAACGAATGTCCTCCCCAGCAAATCAAGCTACCCCCTCTGAAACAACTGTGCAGTCCTCTGTGCTTCCTCACTGGGAAAACTCGACTCTCTTCTTGTTGCCTCTTTGGATCTGGAAAAACTTCCTTCATATCACTGTCCCTTTCCCTCACTCACTACTTCGATCTCTGGCTCTCTCTGACAACTAACTGCTGCTACTAAGGAAATTGATTTGCCAAGGAAATCGAACTACTCAAGTGTCTTCTCCATCACCACATCGATCTCTTATTATCATCCACTATTGGAGCACAAACGACCAAGATTAAAACTTAATCATTGGCTAGGATCATCTTTGGATTGATCCGTGCGAGCTTCTAGACTATTCTCGCCTTATCTCAATTAATACTGATTAATTAACCATATTCCCTAAGTTTAAAGTTAGGAAATACTTAAAAAATAAAACAGTTAATAATCTAATTGAGACACTTCTAGGCATAATTTCCATAAACGATTTCTAGGTTTTGGAGATCTCGTGTATTCTAGCCTCTCCATCAAATTTCAAGGCTAGAACACATTTGATGCTACAAAAACTAACACTCCCTCTTAGCGAGAAATGTGTTCTACTATTGCGCACTCTGCCACAACACTCTGTCTTTGTATCATCTTTGTTACACTATTGATGTATGGTTGTTGCTACCCACCAACCACTGTGCAACTTTGATGCTGCATCTATGCTTTTGCTGACACTTCCATACTGCTGCCAACACTGCATCTACCTCTCATCTGTTGCTGCTGCAACTTCAACATATGCAACTAAAAAACATCCAAAATACAAAATCAACAATGTTCAATATGATGCATCTGTCTCCCGAGTCTCCAACTGCTACTAGCCTCCGCACTGTCTCTGAAGAATCTATGTTGCTGTTGACTCTGCATTGTGCCACTCTGCACTGCACTCTCCAGTATCTAACTGCAACTATCACTCTGGTACTGACTGCATCAACTACCACTGATCCATCCTACTATTGAATATTGTGGGCCCCTGTAGCAACGTGATGATCCAAGAGGTGGACTCCTCAAGGACCCTGCCCAATCTCTGTAGCTCTATGGGACTACAGTACCAAATCTCCCCACCTCAGTCCTCAAGGTATATCTGCGAACATCACGAAGTCTTCCTCCAATCTGGAGGACAACCTGTCGATTCCGCTGACGCTACCTGCTGGTCCTGCTTCTCTAACTTCCTTCTTCCTAAGAGGATACTGCATGCTATAGTGATCGAGCTCACCACACCTGAAGCACTTGACTTTTGACAGGTCTTTCTTCTTTTGTCCTGGCTCCTCCTGCCCCTGACTAGGACCCTTTGATGTGAGGGCCACATTCTCCTCCTCCTTCACTGCCTTCGTGTTGAAAAGTGTAATTATGTTTGTGTGAAAATCTGTAAATTCCAAATCCTACTGCAACAACTGATAATATTTCTTCTATTTGTTAATTTACTGAAACAAATTATTTGCAGTTGTCTACGACAAATATCAAAATGCATGCACTGCAGTCTTCACAAATTAATTACTGCAGAAAATAAATGTAAGGAAAATACTAGCACAACAATAACACATTAACACAGTTATTTTTGGACAATTGTCCTCGAAAAAAACCAATGTGGGAAAACTAATGCAGTAGGTGAGGGTTTATTTTATTATTCTTCAGCAAAATCTCATGTACAATCTGCAAATAGCATAATAGAAGAAGAATCACTAAGAGAAATTTTACAAACAAATTTCTCCACTCAGTGAATTTTTGACACCTGAGAGGACCTGCTGCCCTCACGCTAGCCACACTGCATCACCCTCTACGTAGTGACTGCACTGTCCCTACGTCACTGCCTCTACATGGGTGATTTGTGTCCCTTTTCTACGCTGCCTCTTCCTGTCATTTCCTGCACTCTCGACTATTGTTGATACCCTCTCTCTCTCTCACCGGCAACTGACCCTTTGATTCGATTTCCTCTTGCCGAACAGCCAGTGTGAAAATCAATCTACTTGCGCAGTTGAGTCTCTGCCTAGTGTATTTTCCAAATGCCCATCGAAGTCCTTCTTATAATCCTCTCATTGATCAATCAACGACCTACATTAGATTCTAATCAATGGCTCAGATCATTTTGACTTGATCCTCGTCTTATTTTAGAAGTTTCACACCTAATTTAATTAATACCCTTTAATTATTTTAATTTCCTAAATTTAGACTTAGGAATCCATTAAAAATAATTAATTATTTTAATAAAACTGTCTCCGAGTGGAAATTCTCAGAACGATTTCTGCGTATTCTAGAATACATGTGTCGTAGCCTCCCTACAAATTTTAAGGCTTAGAGCATATCTGATGGTACCAGAAATCAACACTCCCTCTTAGCGAGGAATGTGCTCTAGTAATGCAACCTACTGAAGCATCACCCTGACTCTGTAACATCTCCCTCTGTACTACTGATCTCTGACATCACTGTCCACCAACTACTGTGCAAATGTTGCATCTGTGTTGCTATTGTCCCTATATACTTGTTAAATTTTGGTATGTTCTATGCTTAAGAGCAATTTACTTCAATTTTCTTGCTAGCCCAATATCAATATCTAGTTTAACAATCACATCAGCATGATAGTAAAATGCAGATAGAACATAAACATAAACAGTAGAAGACAAACCAAGACAAGGGGACACAAGATGTGGCACTACCCAGGGACAAACCCCAATGTGGGGAAGCCCTTGATCAATTCTTCTTACATTCTTCAATAGTTCGGCAGAGAGAGAGACTAGAGAAATCAATGTTGGTCAAACAGGACAAAATCTTCCTTTGAAGATCATCCATATGGCACCAATAGGATGCTCATTAAACTGAGCCAAACATGGTCAAACCTTGACCCAATACATCTCCCAGAACGTTGTTGTCTTCTTGCTACACTGGCTGTCACTGCTTCATGAGTAAGGGCATCAACTTTCAGTTCTCATTCTCCACACAATCAACAATGCAGTTCTTCTTAGGTTGCGGTGTACCAAGGTGAGACTCCACCACTGCCACGTTGTCCAAGTCTGGCTTGTTGACCCTTAATGCAACCCTTAGAACAGCATTTGCAGCTGGCTATGGCCTGCGGCCTAACCCAGCAGTAAGTTAGGCCTACGGTCCTCAAACAAATAGTACCCAACAACCATCAACTTGCAAGGCTAACTCCTTATCTTCCTCAGCCCACACAGCCCTACAATCTAGGACCTTGAACCGCAACTCAGCTTCCAATCTTACCCTAAGACAGCCACTCTAAATAGATCTGTTATGACCTTCTCTTGCTGCGGCTGGGCTTGCTCTTTGCTGCGGCTAGTGCTTGCTCTTTTTGCTGTTTCTAAGGGCTTCTAGATAGTGGATAAGGGCCTCTCCTTGCTGCGGCTAGGGCTCCCTTTGACTGCAGATTAAGGCCTTCCTTTGTTGCTTATTAGAGCTCCTCTTTACTGCAGATAGAGCTCTCCCTTGACTGTGGATTAAGGCCTTCTTTTGCTGCATATTAGACCTCCTCTTGACTGCGGATAGGGCTCTCCCTTGACTTCAAATTAGGACTCCTCTTGACTACAGATAGGACCTTTCTTTGACTGCGGCTAGATCTCCTCTCTTGATTGTGGCTAGATCTCCTCCCTTGACTGCAGCTAGGGCACATCTGATCTTTCTTTCCACCACGTCCTCCTTGTGAGAAGACAAACCCAAACAAGTGGAGAGAGAGATCATGATATGATGTGCTCCTCAAATGACTTGAGGTCTCCTCTATTTAAATGCAACGTTGAGGTTGAGCTGGGGGTAAAAGTGCTAGTTTAGCTTGCTGGCCGACCTTGACAAATTGTCAATAATATGAATAAATTCATATCTCTATAAATACATGTCGAAATTGGATGATCTTTGGATCAATCCTACACCTCTCGAATAGAGGAATCCAAGAAAAATGTCAGCTGCCATATATAAGGTGACCCACATGGAGTTTGGACCTAGTTGCCAATTTTAACACTCCCTCTCAACTAGGGAGAACTCCATTTACTAATCCATCTGTCAGTCAGTACTATCTTTGCGATCAATGCACTACTATGATCTGCTCTGCTTTGCTGAACTATGTAGAAGTGATCGAGAATGTATCATACCATTCTTTACTGACCCGAAGTCAGTCCCATATGAAGAGAGTGTCTCATACCACTCTTACCTGACCTGAAGTCAGTCCCCATATAAAGAGAGTGTCTCATACCACTCTTACTGACCTAAAGTCAGTTCCAATTGGTCCTAGATCAATATAGGTCATCCTGGCATAAGGAGTACAGTAGTACACGATGCGTCCATCGATAGCTCTATGGTCCCTATCCTTATTTCCGTACTTATTGGCTAGATGAGAGGTACTTCCCATGAGTCCCAAACTGCATGGGTAGGATGTCTGAGCATGAGAAAGATGAACCACTCATCCTATCTACATGTCGCCATGGGGTATCCCAAGGGAAGGCTGAACCACTCACCCTGTACACAACAAATCACTTGGGGAAGGCTGGACCACTCACCTTATGATTGTGTCTTAGCAGGAGAAGGATGAACCACTCATCCTGCCTACATAGAAAACCACTAGGGGAAGGTTGAACCACTCATCCTATGGTTGCTCATCGCTCCAAGAAGTACCCCAAGCCCCCTGGAGCTCCTAGAGCTCAATATCCATATCATATAGGACCCTCAGGAGAGGGTCTCTCCACGACTCCTAGTCATTCTCGAAAAGTCAAGAATTTGACCTTTCCCAGTGTCTTCATCAGAATATCGGCGCCCTACTCATCAGTCCCAATGTGATGGAGCCTTATTGCTCCTCTTTGTTTCATATCCCGGCTAAAGTGGTACCTGATGTCTATGTGCTTGGAGCGATCATGAAATAAGAGATTCTTTGATAATCGGATCCCACTCTGGTTGTCGCAAAGGATCATGGTGGTATCCAACACATGTCCAAACAACTCACTGAAGAGCTTCCTCAACCAGACAGCTTCACAGGAGGCCATACTCGCATCTATGTATTCAGCCTCAGGGTGCTCAAAGCAACCAACTTTTTCTTCCTGCTTATCCAGGATATCGAAGCAGAACCCAAAGAAAAACAACACCTAGAAGTGCTCTTGCGATCCACCATACTACCTGCCCAATCAGCCTCAGAATAACCATGCAACCTCACATCTCTGGCAGTGTATCTTAATCCATGAGTGATTGTGCCCCGAAGATATCTCAGAAGATTCTTGGCACCAATCAAATGTATATGATAAGGCTCAAGCATATATTGGCTCAATGTGTTAATTGCAAAACATATGTCTGGACGGGAGTTCACCAAGAACATCAGTGCTCCTATGAGTTGACAATACTCAGAGGAATTTCCCAATTCAGGTTCGGCAGCACTACCGCTTAACTTCTTAAAGTTAAGCTCCATCGGGGTAGTCACGGGCTTGCAGTCCACCATCCCAAATCTTTCCAATATCTTCACAACATATTTTCCTTGAGATAGGAAAATTTCTCCTGGCTTTTGCTAGACCTCCAACCCTAGGAAGTAGTGCATTAGTCCTAGGTCCTTCATCTCAAATTTGGAATCCAACTCCCTCTTACATTTGTGAATGAGAGGGTCTGCACCTGTCAGAAAGAGGTTGTCCTCATAAAGTACTTGTATGAGAGGTTTATCATCCACAACCTTAAGGTAAAGGTTTGGATCGGCTTCACTCCTCAGCTTCATCAGATAGCTATCAATCTTCTCATACCAAGCCCATGGTGCTTGCTTCAATCCATAGAGAGCTCTCTTCAACCTACATATATGAGATTCCTGGTCACAAACCTCAAACCCCTCGGGTTGTTCCACATATGTGGTCTTGCTTTGACTTGAGGGGAATGGTCCCCTTGTAAATTTTCCCTCGGTACATCCCGAACATATACCTTCATGTTTTTCTTTGAACTCAGGCATCCCTGTCACCATCTATCTCACATTGGGTAGGGCCTTATAATGAAGATGGGAAAACCTCTGGTGCCATAGTTCAGATTGTAGAGATGAGTCATAAGACATGGCCCCCAATGGACTTCCTGTAACTTGATACAAAGTGCCAACCGTGAACCCAAGAGTAAAAGCATCTTTAAAATTTCTCTTCCAAACACGTACCTTTCCATCGATGAATGCCACTTTGTATCCTTTTGTCTTCCATCGCTGAAATGGACACCAGGTACTTCTTGAGGTTAGGTACATATAGACTTCTTGTCAATGAATCGTGTTACCCTGATTCAATTTAAGGGTAACATACTCTACACCCTTTACGGGATAGGTGGCATCGTCTCCAAGAATAATCTCCAAGTTTGTTTCCTTCTCTATCAGATTAGAGAAAGCTTCCTTGAATCCGGTGAAGTGCCTTGAAGCACCACTATCAATTAGACAATTCCCCAAGGTGTCCGAAGGAGAGGTAGTGGAGAGGGCCGATATAAGATAATACTCCTTTTGCTTATGGTTAACAACATTTGATTCTTCATACCTAGAGTTCCTTGCTTTCTTGGAGGGTCGACCATTTCCTTGATGTCTCGTATTCCTTTCTCCTTTGCCATTGTACCTTTCATTCCTTCGATCGTTGTTGTTGAAGTTGCCCCTAGAATGATTGTGATCATCATCATGTGATGTGTCCCTTCTATTTGGACACTCCCTTGCATAGTGGCCAAACTTATTGCAAGCAAAGCATCTGCCTTTCCTTCCTCCGTTAGGTCCAGGCTTTCCATGGGAATGACCTTTAGTCCCTGCATTGTTTCTCCTTTTGGCGGAGAATGCAGTAGTGTTGCCTTTAGTAAAAGGCATTTCTTTCTCCACCATTCTTGTTTCTTCTTGAATGCATCTTGACATCAATTCTTCAAACCCTGGAATTCGATCATTATGGAGAATATTTGGTTCTAAATATATATCACTCAGATGGGAGCCCTCCAAGGGTAGTGATAGTAAGTTCCCTGTCAGATATGATTTCTCCAATTGAAAAAAGATCATTCTTGATCTCGGTGTTTTTGGTATTGAAACGGGTTCTCTACCATACCCATCTACTCCCTAAACTGGATGAACTTAGCTTCTCCTAGAGCCTTTGTGAGTACGTATGTTACCTGATCTCATGTGGGGACATACTGTGGCTGTACTGCCCCATGCTGAACCTAGTCTGATAAAGTGACATCTAATATCAATGTGTTTCGACCGATCATGAAATACTGGATTCTCAGAGAGTTTGATACAACTCTGATTATTGTAGAAAACATTGGTCGCTTCCATCCTCTTCCTGAACAAACACACAAGCAGTTTTCTAAGCCATATAGCTTCATACATAGCTATGTTGGCCACCAGATATTCTGCTTCTACTAAGCTCAGAGTTACCGACTTCTGCTTCCCGCTACACCAAGAGATCATTCCTGATCCAATGCTGAAGCAATACCTGGAGGTACTTTTTCGGTCTACTGAACTACCTGCCCAATTTGCATCTGTGAATCCACTCAATCTGACGTCATCCCTTTGGGTGTATTTCAACCCGTATCTGACTGTTCCACTCACATATCTAAGGATGTGCCTAGTTGTTGCCCAATGTACCGTTTTCGGTTCCACCTTGAACTAACTAAGGGTGTTGATAGCGAAACAAATGTTTGGCCTAGTGTTGACCAGATACATGAGTGACCTAATGCACTGTTTGTACAAGGTGGGGTCCACTTCCTTGTCTCCTGATGCATCTATTTTCTTCTAGTTGATGATCATAGGCATAGCCATGGGCCAATCCTGCATTCTGAATCTCTTCAGAATTTCTGTAGCATATCTTCCTTGCCCAAGGAAGATCTCCCCATTTTTCTGTCAAACTTCCAACCCCATAAAATAATGCATCAACCCCATATCCTTCATCTCAATTTTTGCTTCAAGATTCTTCTTGCAGTCCTTTATGAGCCCAGATGACCCTGTTAGAAATAAGTCATCTACATATAATACCAGAATAAGTGGCTCATTCTTCACCATTAGATAGTAGAGATTGGGATCAACATCACTCTTGATGAATCCCAACTGTTGCAAGTAACTATCAATCCGACGATACCATGCTCTAGGTACCTACTTGAGCCTATACAAGGCTTTCTTTAACCTGCATACATGAGTTCTATTTTCATGAGTCTCGAAGCCTTCGGGCTATTCTATATACACCTTTTCTTCTATCACCCCATTCAAGAATGTTGTCTTGGCATCCATCTAGTGAATCTCCCATCCCATTTGAGCTGCTAGGTATATAACAGATCTAATAGAGGTATATCTAGCTACTGCGGCGAAGGTCTTCTCATAATCTATTCCTTCCTTTTGTGCGTACCCCTTTTCCATGAACCTAGCCTTGTACTTCTCTATACTACCATCTGCAGCATACTTGATCTTGTAGATCCACCTTGATCCTACAACTAATCTATCCTTTGTTCTAGGTACCACTTCTCAAACAACATTCGTCATGATAGAACTATACTCTTCTACCATGGCATCCACCCAAAATTGGTGTTGTATGGCTTCCTGAAAACTGGAGGGTTCTTCACCCTGTGCTACCAAGGCTTGGTACCTGTCAGGCTCTTTACGCTACCTCTTGTCAGTTCTAAGAGCTCCTATAAACTCCTCTGTGTCCCTCAGCGTATGCCGTACTTCCTTGTTGGTTCTACCACTAGTGGTGGGAGGCTCAATCAAATCCTCCTCCTATTCCTGTTGTTCAATCTGTTGAGAACTCCCTGAATCTCCTACTCCTGAGGAAATATTGGTGTTGGTTACGGTAATTGATCCTAATATTTGTCCTCTTGCTTGTCCTTCCTACTGCCCATGTTGTTGTTGGACTAATGGAACATCTGCTGGCATCTCTCAATATTTTTTTAAATCTCTATCTTCCATGAACTTTGCATCTTGTCTTACTACAATTTTCCTATTGCTTGGAATGTAGATTCTATATGTTTTTGAGCTCTCGCTATACCCTACGAGGTACCCCTTTTCTGCAGTCTGATCCAGCTTACTACGCTTCTCGTCTGGAATGTGACAGTATGCCACACTTCCGAATATCCTGAGATGCCTCACCTCCGATTTTTTCCCTATGAAGACTCCCTCAGGCGTTTTCTTCCCCAATGCTCTGTGAGGAGTTCTGTTATGGATATACATTGTTGTGTTGCGTATCTCTACCCATAAGAATCTAGGCAAGTCCTGGTCATATAACATAGTCGTTGTTGCCCCAACAATTGTTCTATTCTTCCGCTCTACTACTCCATTCTACTGTGGATTGTATGGAGCTATCCACTCTCTTTTGATGCCCTCCTTTGTGCACAAATCTGTGAAGTTTTTATCCATATATTCTCCACCATTATCTGAACGCAACACCGTTATCTTTTTCCCTGTCATGTTTTCTACGAGAGCCTTAAACTCTCTAAACTGATCAAAGACCTCATCCTTGGTCTTTAAGAAATAGATCCATGTTTTTCTAGAGTGATCATCAATAAAGGTAACAAAGTACTCGCCACCGCTAAGACCTTTCGTGGACATCGGGCCACAAATATCTGAGTGTATCAAGCCCAACACACCTCTTGCTCTGTTATCACTTCTGGGAAAAGATGCCTTAGCATATTTCTGTAGTATGCATCCTCTGCATACATCATCATGCTCAGTACTAAAGACTGGAAGTCCTGTAACAGTCTCTCTGAGCATCCTCAGTGCTCCATGGTGTAAGTGTCCCATTTGCCTGTGCCATAGTTCATTCAGTGCCTTTTCACCATTATGATTACTGCCTATCAGTGCCATTGGAGATTCGATTTGCAATCTATACAATCTATTGCTTCGAGCTCCAATTTGTCTCTTCTTCTTCCAACTGGGATGTTTGACATGCACCTTCCTTCCAATGAAGTATACATCGTACCCCTTGTCCTGTAAGTGGGACACTGAAATCAAATTCATTCCTAACCACAGCACATACAGCACATTAGTGGCTCTTATGTTGGTTCCTGCTTCCGTCTGAAACACTATGGTGCCTCTCCCAACTAGAGCTCACTTCATTATGTTTCCCATAGTGATCTGGAAGTCCATCTGCTCTTCTTGATAGCTAGAGAATTACCCTCGTACTCCATTCATGTGAGCTAAAGCCCCACTATCAATATACCAAACATCGGCTAATGCTGAACTTGACAAACATGCGAATTCTTCTTCCAATCTAGAAGATAATCCATCTTGACTATCCATGTTGTTCCATGCTATTCTCCTTCTCAAAGTTGTACTTACTACTACAAGACACTGCGTTTTAGTTGGAGATCTGCTCTGCAAAAGAACCACAGTTGCTCCCTCTACCTCTGACAACACTTCGATCTAGAGATTGATTCTCTACCAACTCACTCATAGAATTAACTCTCCCTCAAAATCTTATTTGCCTGGCCCAAGGACAGCGCAACCTCATGCTGCTCCCTTTTCTTCTACACTAGATCTCTCTTGCTTCCTGTCGATGCTCTGATACCATGTGAAAATTTGAAAATTCCAAATCCTATTGCAACAACTGATAATATTTCTTCTATTTGTTAATTTACTGAAACAAATTATTTGTAGTTGTCTATGGAAAATATCGAAATACATGCACTGCAGTCTTCACAAATTAATTATTGCGGAAAATAAATGGAAGGAAAATACTAGCACAACAATAACACATTAACACAGTTATTTTTGGACAATTGTCCCCAGAAAAACCCAATGTGGGAAAACCGGTGCAGCATCATCTGTTTCTTTTATTATTCTTCGGCAAAATCTCATGTATAATCTATAGATAGCAGAATAGAAGAAAAATCACTGAGAGAAATTTTACAAACAAATTTCTCCACTCCATAGTGAATTTCTGACACCTGAGAGGCCCTGCTACCCTCACGCTAGCCACACTGCGTCACCCTCTACGCAATGACTGCGTTGTCCCTGCATCATTGCCTCTGCGTGGGTGACCTGCGTCTCTCTTCTGTGTTGCCTCTTCCTGTCGTTTCCTGCACTCTCGAGTGTTGCTAGTACCCTCTCTCTCACCTGCAACTCACCCTTTAATTTGATTTCCTCTTGCCGAACTTCAACAAGTGAGAAAATCGATCTACTTGGGCAGATGAGTATCTGCCTGGTGTATTTTCCAAATGCCCATTGAAGTCCTTCTTATAATCCTCTTGTTGATCAATCAACGACCCAAATTAGGTTCTAATCAATGGCTCGGATCATTTTTACTTGATCCTCATCTTCTTCTAGAAGTTTCACACCCAATTTAGTTAACACCCTTTAATTATTTTAATTTTCTAAGTTTAGACTTAGGCATCCATTAAAAATAATCAATCATTTTAATAAAACTGCCTTCAGGTGGAAATTCCCAAAATTATTTCTGGGTATTCTGGAATACATGTATCATAACTGCCCTCCAAATTTTGAGGCTTAGAGCACATCCGATTCTACCAAAAATCAACAGTGTGGTCTTCATAATGACATGTAATTGTGATTTTATGTAAGAGATTTAAAGAAGAAAAATAAAATTATTATAATGCTTTCATCATGGGTTTCATGAGCAAAATATTTTATTTTTGAGTCAGGGCTCCTATTGAGAGCCTTTAGGAATTTTGTCATCTAGTCATAAAAGAATAAACGAGTCATTGTCATGTAATGAAGTCATGTTACACATTGTAAAGAGTCATACTTGTCTATGTAAAGTCATCTTCCAACACCTTGTCACTAGCCCTCATCATGTCAACCTACAATGAAGAGATGGATCTAGAAGATAAAGTCGGCTTTCCTCCTATAGATCATGTCGGCCTAAAGGTCACAAACATACTAGTATATATACCCATACTCGGCCTCATTTGGAGACAACGAATTCGATGAAGCTAGTCAAGAAAGAAGTGCGAAATATACACCAAAAGAAGCCTCCATATCAGCGCAGCAAAGAGGAAGGATAGCGAAGATAGTCAAGCATTGTTTTTGGGTTAGTTTGTCCTCCGGCGTGTGAAGGTAGCAGATTCGAAGGTATCTAGAGGAAGCCACAAGAGTTGCTATCACTTTGAGGTGATCATTGTTTGGGTATAGAGCCTCGCTAGAAGAAGCTGAGTAAAGGTGCAAGAGGTCTCTCTCTTGAAGAGACTATAAAGGAAGCGAAGATAATCTAGGGTTTTTGTGGTAGGGTTACGAACCTACAAGAAGAGACCGAGAATCAAAGGAAGTTGAGATCAAGAAGGGAAGAAGTCGAGAAAGGAAGCCAAGAACGAGTAGAGGAAAGGCAGCATTGAAGAGGCTAGTGACTTGGTCTTAGGAGGACTCTAGAGTCAAGGGTCTTTGTCGTAGTCTGGTGTTTGTCAATTGAAGATCTATAAGAAGAATTTTGTTTGGGTTTCCTCTCAAAGAGTGAGGGTTTTGGCCCTAGCTGACAAGCCTACATATTGTGTCTCTTGTCTTCTATTGTTTATTTGCTAATTGTCTTGATGAAAAGAACACAATAATAACATTAAGAAGAGAAGATCATAATCCAAGAAGTAAAAGTCTATCACAAGCAATGATCAAGAAGAGAAATCTCTTAACTTCTAATGCCCTAGATTTCTCAACATGGAATCAGAGCTTAGGAGTTGAATTCAAGAAGAGGCTTCTAATCAATGAGGCACATGATAATCGAATTTCAAAGAAGGATCAAAGCAAGTCAAAGGACACCAAGCAAGAGATCTTCATCATACCGAAATCCTAGATTGAAGAAATCTACTCTAGCAAGAATCTTGAAACCATCTTCAAGAAGGAAGTAGGAAGAAAGACTAAAACCCTAAAAGCATTTCCAAGATCATCATCTAAGGAAGCTCTTCAAGGACTAAGGAAGACTAGAACATTCCAGAAGGATCGTGAAGCAAGCTCTCTCTCAATAATTCAAGGAGTAATCTTTTATCAACATCAAGATTGAGAAGGAAGCAAGCAGCAAATACTCAAGTAAGTTTATGACTTCATTTAATACTATCAAAATGTCTTTTTGCAAGGAAAGCAACAAACTGGTTGGGGCTTCAAATTTCCTTGCATGGAAGAAAAGAACAGACCTAAATCTAATTGAGAATGAAATCATGGGCCACATCAAAGGGTCAATAACTCAACCTCCCACAGAAGATACTCAAGCACATGCTAGATTCATGAAGGGAGAAGTGAGGGCCCACAGGATTCTCATAGAATTCATCAAAGACTCTCTCATCCCATATGTATCAAAATTAGACACTGCAAAAGCAATATATGACAAATTAGTAGAGTTGTTCTCTATGTTAGTTTTTGGTAACATTGGATGTGCTCTATCCATGAAAATTGGTGGAGAGTTTAAGGCACAAGAGTTCTAAAGAACCCAAAAACCGTTTGGTGAAATTCCACCCGGATTGTATTTTATTAAAATAATTAGTATTTTTAATGGGGTTTCTAAGTCTAAACTTAGGAAAATTAAAGGATTAATTGGTATTAATCAAAATATGGGTGAGAATGTTCTAGAAAGTGGATCAAGTCAAGTTTTTAATCTTAGCCGTTGATTAGAGACTTAATCTCAGTTGTTGAAGTCTCAACGGGAAAAGTATAAGGAGGCTTGGGGTTCATTCAAGAACACACTGATAGAACGTATTGATTTAGAGTTTGAAATTTCTAGGGCTTGGAAGCTAAGAAATTTGAACTAAGTGATCATTCTGCAGCAGAGGGGCATGGATAGTTCAGGAATACTGGGTAGAGAGGTGGAGAGCCACCAGTGGAGGCAGCGCAGCACCTAGAGGGACTGATGTTGGGCTTGTCTGGGACCACGCAGGCTTGACGCAGACCCAGAAGGACCAGCGCAGAAGGGAAGCTTCCTTCACGCAGAAATTGGGAACTGCCAAGGAGCTGCCAGAACAACCGGGAGAGGTTGACGCAAAAGCTCCAAGAGAAAGAAGAGACAGCACGGGGCTGACGTAGAGCCTCTGAGGCTGATGCAGGGCCAGCATAGAGATAGCCGGGGGTTTGCCAGTTCTGTTGCCAAATCAGCCGGAAACTATCGGGTGAAGTGAGGTAATCTCTCTTAGCTTTCCGCCAGTATATTTTTCTCTGTAACTAGCTTGTCGAGAGGGCATCCAACATTGTATTCAGAACTACTACTTAATAATATAAAACCCTAAGAGTTGTTACACTGATTTTCCCGCATTGGGTTTTTCCGGTGACTATTTTGTCCAAAAATAAGGGTATCCTATGTATCTTGTTCTTTGCTCAGTTTCTTGTTTCATGCAATCAAATTAAATTGATATAGGTTGCCGAAGTAATTTACATCAGTGTTTTCCAGAAAATAACTTGATAATGTATATTAAAATCAAGTAGGAGAAGTAAATTCAATTTTGTTGCAGTAGGGGTTCCTTGAGTATAGAAATTTTCACATGGGATCAGATCATTGATTTTGAAAAGGGAAGAGCAGATCCAATGCTGAGCAAAGAGGCCAATAGCTGCATTTGGCAGCAATTCGAATCCCCTTAAAGGGATTGCGCAGTCCTTGCCAGGAAAGCAGAGATTCCGAGGAAATCTCTCTTTGAGAGAGTCGACAGAGAGGTATGATTCTGGGTTTGTGAGCTTACAGAGGCAGAGGGAGTGACACAGAGCCTTAGCGCAATGCTTGAAGAGCGCAGTTTCTACTAGGGCCGAAATCCATCAAAAAAGAGTGAAGGCACATAGAAGGGGAATTTTCTCCTCAGAAGACTTTTCTCGCCAGAAGTTTGAATTTTTCACTTACTAGGCAGCAAACCAGTACTGCGCAGTCACTAGAGGAGTCAATTCGACAATTTGGGTGAGAGGGCATCACATGGGCTCAAAGATCAAGACAGGTTGAAAGGAGCTTCCAACTATGTCATATGGAAGACCAAAATTTTAGTTGTTCTGGAGGAGTATGATCTCGAAGCTTATGTCAAGAGTGTTGTGGATGTTCCCGTGGACAATGATCAGAAGAAGAAGTACAAGGTTGAGCATGCAAAGGTGAAGAGATACATACTCAATGGAGTTCGAGATCATGTGGTCTCACACTTGCAAGGCAAAGATATAGCTCGAGAAATGTGGGAAGCTTTGTCTTCACTGTATGAAGGTTCTTCCAAACAGCGAAAGATGTACTTAGAACAAAAGTTGCAACGAATATTGATGGACAAGGGAGAAGGGGTTAACTCCTATCTTAAACGTGTTCAGGACACCAGAGACCAGCTTGCTATAGTGGGGTCTACTCCTCAGTCTACCACAATAGTAAGGACGACCCTCAATGGAGTCTGGAATGAATGGCAAGTCTTCGTCCAAATTATATTGGGCAGGCATAGATTACCTTCATGGGAGGAGAGGTGGGCAGCCCTTTAACAAGAAGAATTAAGGAGGGATCTAGTTAAGATCAACCTCAATGGCAGCAGTCGAAGTGTCACGAAGACCAAGGAGGAGGAGGAGAACGTAGCTCTAGCATCAAAGGGACAGTAGAAACATAAGCGGAAGAAGGACATTTCGACAGTGAAATGTTTCAGATGTGGCGAGATGGGCCATTATGCATCCCAGTGTCCTTTGAAGCAAAAGGTAAAGGATGAGAAACATGATCCTAAGGCTGCTCCAACAAAAATTGACGAAGATGAGTTTGCCATGAGTGCCCACACATCTCCAAGAGGGAAATGGGGCGATATATAACTGTAGTCGGGAGGACTACATGTGGGCAGGATACTTGAGGAACCCACCTCTTGGATCAATTTCATGCTACAGGAGCCGATATTCAGTAGTGTATGTATTTCAATATTTGTCGTAGAAAACAAAAAGTAATTTATTCAAGTAATTTAACAAATAGGAGAAATATCATCAGATTGCTCCAGTGGGAATCGGGTCACCGATTTTCACATGGTATCAGAGCACAGACCATAAGCAAAAGAGCTCAAAAGCAGAAGGAAGGAGGATTTTTGAATCACTGTAGAGGCATTACTTCGAAACCCTTAGGGGCAACATAGTCCTTGGGCCAAGGAGGTCGAAGTTTTGAGGAAAGATCGATTTCTCCAAGGGAGTCGACAAAGAAATTTGATTTCCAGATCAAAGCTTTCCATAGGCAGAAGGGAGCAAGGTATTTTTCTTGCAAAGCAGATCTTCAACTAGGACGCAGTTATTTTGCAGTAGTTGCTGGCAAAACAACTTCAGAAGGAAAAAAGAGCACATACTAAGGGAATTTATTTCCTCAAGGAACTTCTAGCATAGAAGTTCGAATTTTCCTAACAGAGCAGTAGTAGTTGTGTAGAGTTTCTCACTCCATAAGGGAATGTGAATAGTTGGGCAGCAACTGCACAAAATTGGTGTGATTAGCTCTGAACAACATTTCCGAAGAATGGCAAGTTTTAGTTCAGAGTATACTGGGTAGAGAAAAACTGCCAAATTGGGATCGTATGTGGGCTGATCTACAGTAGGAGGAGATGAGGCGAGATTTGGTGAAGAGCACCATTAGTGGTAGCAACAACAGTGGGACGAAGCAAGCAAAGGAAGAGGAAGATGTGGCCCTCGCATCAAAGGGGCAACAGGAGCAACGCAAGAGGCCCAAGGTCAAGTGCTTCAGGTCTGGTGAGCTTGCCCACTAGAGAACTCAATGTCCTCTCAGAAAGAAGGACAAGGAGGAGAAGCAAGATCAGCAGGCTACATCCACAGAGATCGACAGACTACCCTCCAAATTGCACGAAGAGTTTGCCATGGTCACCAAGATACTGTTAGGTCCCTATAATACCAGTGATTACCCCATTACTATTGTAGTTGTATCCCTTATTAATATTGTTCTGCCCTTATTGTCCACATATTGTTATTACTTTGCCCCATAGAATCCCTCTATTGTTATTTTTGTGGCTTTATATTATTATTGTTAGGTCGACTGGATTATACTGTGACTCCTTAGACTCCTATATATAGAAAGGAGGTTGTGTCATTTGAATCATCCAAGAATTGTTTATTTGTGTAATGTAAAGGAGGTTGCCCCCTCGAAGAGGCTGAATTCTAAGGCATTCAACTATCTTTTCTATCTTTTTGTGAGTTGGTTTCATAACATTTGGTTTCAGAGCTTTGGATTCTAGGGTTTCGCTGCTCCAAATAGGTCATCGTGGCATTTTCGCTATAACTTGTTTTTTGCGACATTTCAGAAGCTAAAAAAAAAACCATTTGAGATGAAATCGCACTGAACATCGGGTCCAAATTTCAGAGCTTTTTGCACTACATTTGCGGAGATATGATCTGAGGAAGTTGGTCTTTTTGCAGACTCCTGAATTACATTCCAAACAAGTTACCTGGGGAAAATCGTCATAACTTTCTCTCTAAGCATCGGATTGAAATTTCATAAGAAGGTACAGAAAGAGAACGAACTGTAGTTTCTTGTATATATTTTTCAGAGCCAAAAGTCGAAACAGTGACTCGTGGCACGTCGTACAAGTTTGCTCTACTGAACTAGTCTATAATCAGGTCACTGTGGGAGATTTGGCATAACTTTTCCCTGGAGAATCCAATTTGGATCAGACTGGTGGCATTGGAAAGAGGACGCAAAGGGCTACCAGAGGTCACAATTTCAGAACTAGATGATCCGAAATTACGGAGATACATCAGATTCAATATCAAGCTCCTACAAAGTGAAAAAAAGTGTGTAGTTTTTTTAAATTTTTGCATAAGCTTGGTTTGAAAAATTAGATTGAAGGAATTCAGAAGGCATAGTAAAGCATTATTATCGGTAATTTATGCCACGAGGAAAGAAAATGCAAACACCTAATAAGCAACCTGAAAGCTCTAGCATGACTCGTGAAGAAGAAGAAGAAATGCAACATGATATATCAAAATTACGAGACCAAGTGCAACAAGTGTCACTTGCACAAAAAGTAACAAAATCTAAGATGGATGGTTTAAAGAAAGATGTAAAAACTAAGATGGATGGTTTAAAGAAACGCATAGAAGCTAAGATGGATTGTTTAGAGACAGGCATGGAAGATTTGAAAATAGGGATGGAAGATTTGAAGACAGATTTGACAAAGTTTCTACAAGAAATGCTTACTAATGGTGAAAGGGTAGTAAAGGAAACTCATGATGAGAACAAAAGAAAT
>APFE030282698.1:229530-280008 GCA_000404065.3 Pinus taeda
AACTGTTTAGAATCTGCCCAAACCCTTTCTGGGTATTGGAGATCTCATGTGCCCCAACCTCTCCACCAAATTTTGTGGCTAGAGCACATCCGATGCTACCCCAAATCAACATTCAGCAGGGCCAGCAGCAGCACAGATGCAACTCATATCAAAGTTGTGCAGTAGTTGGTGGGCAGTAGAGCCAGACATTAGCAGTGCAGCAGGAGATGGTGCAAAGATAGAGTGATGCTTCAGTGGGTTGCAGCACTAGAGCACATTCCTCGCTAAGAGGGAGTGTTGATTTTTGTAGCATCGGATGTGATCTTTCCTCGAGATTTTGCAGAGAGGCTAAGACACATGCATTCTCCAATACCCAGAAATCGTTTGGGAAAATTCCACCTAGAGATGATTTAATTAAAATAATTAACCTTTTTATTGGTTCCCTAAGTCTAAACTTAGGAAATCTAGTTAATTAAAGGGTATTAATTAAATCAAGGGTAAATCTTCTAGAAGAGGACGAGGATCAACTCCTAGTTAATCTTAGCCCTTGATTATGTTTTAACCTTGGTCGTTGGTGCTCCAACGAAAGATTATAAGGAGTTCAATGGGCAGTTGGAGAACACACTTGTGCAATTTGATTTTGTTGGGAAGTCGATTTCCCGAGTAGCAACTATGAGTTGCCGAAAGTGACTTAGTAAAGTCGAAGCAATGAGAGAGGGGAAGGGATATTAGACCGGAGGAGAGTTTTCCAGATCTGGGGAGTGCAAGGCAGAGAAGATAGAGAGAGGTTCAAAGAGGTAATGCAGTGCCACGTAAAGGCAGTGTAGGGCTTCAAAGGGAGTCCGAGATTCAATTGGGAAAGTCGAATTCCAGAGCCATAAGCGAGGGTGTGAGACCAGAGGGCCAAAGGATCGAAGTTCTAGCCAACAGGAGATCAGAGGAGGAGATGACGCAGAGCCCAAAGATTGTGACGCAGATCTGCGTAGGCTGACGTAGAGGCTACATGGGGCCATCCATCCAGAGCCTGGACCAAATTCGGATCATCAGTGACAGTGTGAGATTTTTCTCACTAGCCCCTTTAGTATTTCTCTGTATCAGATTGCCAGTTCGAGAATCTAATGATTTGTACTTAGATTACTACTCATAATAAATAAAACCCTCAGTTGTTGCACCGGTTTTCCCGCATTAGATTTTTCCGGGAACATTTGTCCCAAAACAACAGCATATATGTGTGTGCTTATTCCTCTCTAGTGCAGTATTTATTTTTTGTGTTATTTTATTTTGTGTAGGCTGCAGTGTATGTATTTCAATATTTGTCGTAGAAAACTACAAGTAATTTAACAAATAGGATGAATATCATCAATTTGTTGCAGTGGGAATCAGGTCACCGATTTTTCACATATTGTAAGCCTTTTCTTGGCCTTGTGATCCTAGATAAGCTTGTTAACCTTGCTTATTCATTAGCCCTAGGTTATGTTGTGCCCTAACTAGGCCTTTTGAAGGATGTACATTGCCCTGATTGTGCTAGTCAATCCTTGTTTCTAAGTAGGGCATCCTTCCTTGTCATATCTTGTCACCTTTTTCCCTTGGACTACATATATCCTCAGGTGACCTAATATATGGAAGCCTCCCTTGTGGTGAAAGTCCACTAAAGAGCAGGAGGTAGTGGTTGTCGTGACAGTGGGCCATACGTCATATTGTTCTCCCTTGGTCTAGTCTTTGTCTTGTGAGAAACACACCCTATGAGGAAAAACACATACAACAAGAAACTAGAAATAATCGAGCCAATCAATTTGTTGACCTGTTTTTCGATTTGCTGGTTTATCTGGATCCTTCCCTTGTTGCCACTTGCACTCTTCCTCGAACTCTTCACACTTCAATGAAAATCCTTTTCCACCCAATCACTAAGATCTCACTATCTCACTGTGTTTTGTGCTCAAGATGTGATTTCTCCTTTAGCCTAGCCTTCCGTTAATAATATTGAGCTATTGATTGAATCCACATCCTTAATCTCCAAAATGTTTGACGGTTGAAATTAGATGTCAACTTCACTCAAGATCAATGGTTGAGATTCATCTAATTCACTAATACAAATAACCTTTGCATTTCATTATATGAATTGCTAAAGTTGAGGGTTAGTTAAGCAACTTCCACACACCTAGACATTAGGCCAGCTGTAGAAGTACCTGCCTGAGCTACACTCATCAACATCAGATGTACGTTTCTTTTGTCCATTTTCCTCCTCAAAAGTTGTTTTCATCTTCATTGTTACATCCTTGCAGATTCTTCATCACCTTTGTGCCCTAGTTGTCTTAAAAATGATTTCCTTAATTGTTTCATTTGACAATGTCTTCCTATATGTTTTCCTCTCTTTGTTAGTGTTCATAATCATCTTCGATGCATCCATTTCTTTTCCCTTCTTGGAATAGACTTGTTTTAGGTTTCAACTTCTATCAGCTGGCATTGGAATTTCTGTTCATGCATGAGTGCTTAGTCCTTCCATTTCCTTGGGTAATGCTTCTTTTGATTATGTTCTGTGATCTGCAGGTTATGTGTCCAACATGTCTCTGTACTGGAATGGCAATGGCAAGTGAACATGACCCACGAATAGATCCATTTGATTGAAGTGCAAATTTTCTACACTAGCTTCAGCGATATTTGAGGAAGTATGATGTGTAATGGAAATTTATTATGTTTCTCTGACACTCACATTAACATGTGTACAAAATTAACAAGTATTCTTATGTCTTCAGAATCTGGGTTCATCTTGTAAAGTATCTAAAATTGTATGTTCTGTTACCATGGATCTACATTCAGCAAAAGATGGTGACGCACCAAAAAATGGTGGTAGGGTAAACCAATATGTCATAGCTATTAGCTTTCATATTTACCAGCTTATAATTTCATTTATGCTAATGCAGCAGTTGTCTCTATTAGCACACCTCTTCTCTAAATGTTATATGCTATATGCTCAAACAAGAATTGGAATTTGATGAGCGATATGTAAATTCAAGCACATTCAACTCCTACTAATTAGAGCATCCTCCTATCATCACTATCAACATCTATGACAAGAATCAGGGACTTGGGGGTGTATAAGCTTGCCTCTGTTCTAATGGACTGCAATGAGCAAAGTTGCAAGCAGCTAGACTGCAATGATTGAAGTGGCCAATGCAGACCTCCTGTACCATGGTGAAGACATGGGTGCCTAGCTCTTAACAGAAGTACTATAAATTCCGTATGGTCAATGTTATATTTAACGTCAAATACATGTTATCCTTACATTATTGTTATTAAGAAATAATGTTTGCATTATAAAAATCAGTAACCTACTAACCACTACAAATAAGGTGGTCCTCTAAAGGAAGATATTAATCAGCCCCAATTTGTTGGTGAAACCACCTCCCTTTTTATTTGCATCCAATACAGGTCCTGTAATATCTGTTGTCTCTAAAGTATACCCTACCCATCTGCATAGGTGTATAGCTAAGCTAACAACCTACTTTAGAACTATATTGTGATAAACACTAAATCAAATCAATGAGCATGTTTGTGACACAACAGATGTAACGACCTATTTATAAATATAGAGAAGGCAAGAATAATAGCAGGCATACGATGCATGCATATGATAGCTACATATGCATGTGTTGCATACACCACACTAGTATTTATATACTAAATTAACCATAAGTACTAAATATCATGACATTTCTTCGAATGGAGGTTCTACTCATCCATCAACACTCATATTACTTAATGTATTATGATTAATAAGTAAATACTAAAAGAGGGCTAATAAATTATATAGCTCAGATTATTAATAAAAATTATATTAATAAAATGATTAAAAATATATATAAGAAATTAAATAAAAGGGTTCTTAAAATAATGTTATAATTTTAATATTAAAATTAACTACTTTAATAAAACATAAAGAAATGCCATTATTAAATCATAAAGTATATACATATATTTATACGTGACCATAAAAGAGATGGGGAGGTGATACGTGACATGTGGGGTGTCACCAAGAGACTAAGCGGTGGGCTGCTGGTGGAAGAGCGGCCACCGCCAAGAAACCAAATAAAGGCCACTGAGCAGAATTCAAAAGGGGAGGAGAAAAATGATGGAAGAACTGAAGGAGGAAGAGGATTATAAAACTGAAATTATCCACAGGAAGGAAGAGCATGGATTGTTTGAGGTTCTGGGCACGGGGGAATAGTTTGCCTCAACTGAGAAGCTTACTGGACTGAGCAGCGAGGTTCTGTTCAATTTGGCTGGGTGGTTTTGGTCTTTTGGTAACGCAGTAGCAGCAGGAGCCGCGACAGAGCAAATAGGTTGGTACTCAATCGAAGAATAGATAATTTGTATTAAAATTTTATATTTGTGAGTAAAAATATTGTTAAACTATTAAATATCGAATTGAATTGAAAGGATTCACAGTCTGCTGAACATGAATTCACAGTTTACTAAACAAGAATTTGTTAGACCTTGTTAAATTCTGAATTTACAGTTCTTACAACAGAATATAAGCCATTCAAAGGGGTGGCAGGTGTGGGGGTCTCTTTGGCCCCGAAGGACAAATAGAGCTGGAATACTCATGGTGCCTAGGCAGAGCCTCTGACAACTAGGATGAAATGTATGCTCTCTTCCAGGACATTGTCTTAGATTGACCTTTACCAATTAGATCTCTAATTATAATAGGTGACTCTAATAACTCTATCCATCATCTTGCTTTGGAAAATTTTCCTTTGGATTTCCATGTTTTGTGATCCCTACACAAGAATTTTGAAATCACTTACTTGGATTCCTTGCATTCAAGTCAAACATGTTTTAAGAGACCTGTGAGACGGCATCTTACAAGTAAGCAAATCAATCCTTAGCACTCCCTCTTGGAACCTTGAGAGTCAATGGAACCCTACGGGAAGCAATTGCTACCTTAAAAATATGATGATGAACTCGTCTGCATACTCGACCCATTCTGACGCTGCTGAACTGCCTGATCGTAATTAGGTAGTTGTTTGATGAAAATTTTATCACTGTAGATAAATAGGAGTCAGTTCTTATTATATTTTGATGCCAGCTAAATGTCAGTGTGTCAATGGCATTTGTTATAGATGGGATCCGTATAGCTTTTTCTGGAACTTAGGATTGGGGTGCAACCAGTCTGGCCATACTAGTGTAGTCTTAAAATTCTTTGCAATATTTTCTCCCAGGAACTTATTGATGCAGTTCATATATGCTTTGGCATATCTTTTGCTGACATATTCTACCCTGTTATTGTTAAAGAAAGAAGAATATAAAGCATTCAATGTCATTTACATGCCACATTAGGCATTTGACATCAAGATAGTAAACACAACACACAACAGGACAATAAACATAAAAATATGAAAACTCCTTGAAGTTATATTATTGAAAGCATAGCCTTTCAATCAGATTTAAAAAATGCAGTGGTCCAAAAAGCGGGGAAGTAATGGGATAGAAATTCCTTGTACATATTTTCTTGTAGGTTTCGAATCCCTTTGTTTTTTCCATAAAAGTTCTTTCACCACATTGTAAATCAATACACTGCTTCGTGCAAGTATAATATATCAAGTTATTTGTCAAAGGAAATGTTTGGTGTAGAAATGACATAGAACATAGCTAATAGTAGAGTGCCCAAGCATGAAATCTAAATAGTGGCAAATCTGGATATCTGCTCGTGTTATTGGAGATTCAAACAATGGCTGCTATAGTTATAGACTATCACAAATTTACAGTTGATGAGGATGGACCTTGAGACGTGCATCTAGTGATTTGACCACCTCGTTATTAAAACATTTGCTCATACGTTTTTTTATTATGAGCACAAACTTCCACCGTAATAATTAATGGTTGCAACTCGCAACAATGTAATATCTGTACGATTAAACTGTTAAAAGAAATGCAATATGTTAATTCATGTTGCTATGCAAGGAACGCCACAGTTTGTAATAGATGGTTAATGGAATGTTTCTCGTGTTGTAATTGATAGAGGGCATAGAAAATGTCCTGATGTATGTTAGTTGCAGATTCAGGCATCCAACGGGCATGGAGCAAAGTCAACTATTGAATTCGCAACATACCCATTCGATGCATGGAATCTGCAAGAGAGATAAGGTTAATGGAATGTTTCTTGTGTTGTAATTGATAGAGGGCATAGAAAATGTCTTGATGTATGTCAGTTGCAGATTCAGGCATCCAACAGGCATGGAGCAAAGTCAACAATTGGATTCGCAAAATACCCATTGGATGCATGGAATCTGCAAGAGAGATAAGGATGCCCAAAAATATATAGGAAAGTAGACTAACAATGAGCAATGGTGATTGGGTTTACAACGTACCGTCAATGACAGATTTTTATCATTTGTGCGGGCTAGAGGGAGTGCTAATTGAACAAAATTATGTATTGTTTATTTTACAAGTTTCATGTCTTTTTGGTTGATTTTCTAGTGCAATCAAGACTAGTATGATTTTTCAAATTGATAACTACTTCAAATGATACAAATTGACTTTTTATAGCATTCTAATAATTAAGCAATGATAAATGAAAAATTTCAACCATTCACTTTTTTCAATAGAGCAATAGAGATCACAATGTGTGAAAATTTCTGAATTGAACAAGTCAGAAATCCTACTGCAGTACACTGACTTGCATTACCTACTTGTGTTATTCATTTAACAAGTTAATTTCAAAAATATTCAACACTGCAGCCTACATCAATATACAGATCAAGTACTGAAAAATAAATGAGACAAACACACAAATGACCCACTTATTTTTGGACTAAACGTCTCCGGAAAAACCCAATGCAGAAAACCGGTGCAGCAGCTCTGAGGGTTTTTTATTATTAAGCAGAAGTTTTGAATACAAATGTTGGTTTCCCTCCTGGCAAACCAGTGACAGAGAAATGCAATGGTAGAAAACCTGAGTGAGTTTTACCTTACTTCACCCAGCAGATTCTAGCTAATCCGTCAATGAAACTCGTTGGCCCTAGCTACAACTATGTTGCCCCCCAGCCTGGAGCTCTCTGAGGCTCTACGTCAGTTCTTCTGCCCACTGTGTCAGCTTTCCCGACTGTTCCGTCAATTTACCGCAGTTCCGACACTTTGTGTGGAAGGCAGTTTTCTCCATCTGCGCCGCCCTTCTAGCTCTGTGTCAAGGCTGCGTGGGCCCAGACTGGCCCAGCATTACCTCTCCTGGCTATTAGGCTGCCTCCACAAGCTTCTCTCTGCCTCTCTGTTAGTTCCCGAACTATCACTGCCCCTCAGCGGCAATATCTCCCCAATCGATTTCCCTCCTAAGAACTTCTCACCTCGGAAAATTGATTTCCTTAATCTCTCTGTGTGTATTCTCCAACTGACCCCAAGCCTCCATTTATACTTTTCTTGTTGAGAAATCAATGATCGAAATTAAGTCTCTAATCAACGGCTAAGATTAAACTAGACTTGATCTTCGTCTCTTAGAAGTTTCTCACTCATATTTTCATTAATCCCCATTAATATTTTAATTTCCCTAAGTTTAGATTTAAAAACCCATTAAGAATAATAATTATTTTAATAAAATACAATCTGGGTGGAATTTCACCAAACGATTTTTGGGTCTTGGAAATCTCATGTGTTCTAGCCCCTCCATAAAATTTCGAAGCTAGAGCACATTCAATGCTACCCAAAAATAAACACAATGAAAGTAAAACAAGATATTAGAGACACCAATATTTAGGCTAGCAGCTAAGGAAAAACCCACAAGGGGAAAACCCAACAAGTCTTTCCTTATGAAAAAGAGAATTCAGTTCATCAATAGAACATCAAAATATTCCAACAAGATTCCAATTTTCCTAACCTCAATATGTTCAACTCAAACCAGTCAAAGGAGAGAAAATATAGTCAACATTGGTCAAAGTAAAGTCTGCAACAGAAAGGGTCGAAATTCAGTCAAAGCCTCAGTGAATGAACCTAGTCGGTCAAAGGATAGAGTTGACATGTGGTCAACCTGCAGTGAATGGACCAGAAACATAGCAAAACTTTGGTCAAGAAAGAGTCAACAAACCATAGATATGTTCAGCCTTCCAAATCAATCAAAGTCTTGGTCAAATAGAAGCAAACTCTCCCAAGTCAACGTTGGTCAAACAGAAGAATAGAAGGTTGGTCAATGCAGAACATAAATCCTTCTTGTCTCCTTCGTACGTGTGAACTTCTAGTAATTTCATATCAAATAATGTGAGGGATGTGATGTCAAATGAGCTCCAATGAACTTCTATTTATGTGATTTAGGAGGAGGGTTTTGACTTTAGGGTCAAACCCATTCATAATGTGGGGCTAACTTGTGCATTTTAGGCCAACATGATCAACATGAAAAATATGAATTTTCTCCTTTATTTTGCCAATGAAAATACCGACAATAGCTACCAAATTTTCAACATTTTTGAAATATTTATGGTAACATGGTCTTATGGATGAAGAAAAGACAACAGAAGAGAAGCAAAAAATTCTTGGAGAATTGACTCTGCATTTGAGTCTTAATGTTGAGGATGCTAGCTTCAGTTTAAAATACATTTGTGCTGGTTGATGACAATGTAGATAATCGTTGAATATTGGTGTTGTCAATTGTGGTTTGGTTTCACAAGCCATGGTGTAGTTGAAATGGACAAAGAGAAACTAAGAATCTTTATGGTGGTACCGTAGACAAGTGAGCCGCAAAACAAAGGACACGTACAAGTGGGATATTGTTATTATGCTCATATAGAAATTAGTTTGACTAACGTGGTCACGTTTAGTTATAAAATAGTGTGGCTTTTAGGGAGCAAGTCAATCCTACTACATAAGGTGGTTTGTAAAATTTTCCATTAGATAATGTTCTCATATGACTTGTGGATGGGTGTGTTAGATTGTTATTATGCTCATATAGAAATTAGTTTGACTAACGTGGTCACGTTTAGTTATAAAATAGTGTGGCTTTTAGGGAGCAAGTCAATCCTACTACATAAGGTGGTTTGTAAAAGTTTCCATTAGATAATGTTCTCATATGACTTGTGGATGGGTGTGTTAGATGCAGGTTTTGTAAAGGTATGTGTGTATTGTGTTGAGTTTTGTTTTTTATTGGTAGGTGCACTTGTGAATGGTGGCATAACCATTTTTTCTATTAATGTGGCTTCTAGGGAGCCATTCAATCTTACTACATAATGTGATTTGTAAAGTTTTCCAACTAGATAATGTTCTCATGTAACTTGTTGATGGGTGTATTAGATATAAGTATTATAAAGGTAATGTGATTTGTAAAGTTTTTCAGTAGATAATGTTCTCATGTAACTTGTGAATGGGTGTGTTAGATGTAAGTTTTATAAATATATGTGTATTAGGTTGAATTTTATTTTGATTTATGGATGTGCTTGTGAATGGAAGTAATATTAATTAACCATTTTTTTATTTTTTTTTTCAAATGTTTTTGAATAGATTTGTAAAGTTTTATATTAGATAATGTTTTTTTTTAACTTGTAAATGGGTGTGTTAGATGTAAGTTTTATAAAGATATGTGTGTATTGTATAGGAGTTTTGTTTTAATTTGCAAGTGTGGTTTGGAATAAAAGTGATATTGACATAACCATTTTTTTATTTTTTTAATGATTTTATATTAACTTTGTAATTTGAATATTTTTTCAATATAAGAATATTATAATGGAATTTGCTAAGCATATAATGTTTTATTGACATAACCATTTCTTTTTAATGATTTTGATTAATTTTGTAGTTACGATGCTTTTTCAATATGAGAATATTATAATGGAATGTGGGAAGTATATAATATTTGAAAGGATTTATTGCTTAAAAAGTTAAAAACTATGGGATTTTACTTTCCCAAGTATACTTAAGGCTTGCATATGGTCTTTGTTACCCACTTAAGTGGGAAATGTTTTCTTCTATTTGATCAACTTGTTAAGTGACAACTTTATGATGATTCATCGATAGCTTTTTCTCATACCTCTCCACATATACTTTAATCAATGCTTTCTCCTCTAGCATACTTATTAAGGGAAGATGAGTCGTCTATTAGAAGGTACAATAACTATTTTTGTAATCATGTACTTTCATTTAATGTTAAGGGCATTTTGTCAAGTCCCACTGGCACAACCGGTTGAGGATGAGCCTTGTTAGCAAGGCGACCCAAGATCGAACCTCGCAGACATTGTTACGCTCGTGCTACGGGGAGGAGACACGTTAAAATCCAATCAGCGTAGGGTTGGTGTGGCCTAGGTTGGGTGCGATCCCTAGGTGATTTTGACAGCTTAGATGCCCCTGGGTCACGGTTTCTCAAGCCACGGGTCAAGCCTAGATTAAACACAGATCACTTGACAAACAAAAAAAAATGTTAAGGGCATTTTAATGTGGATCACAAGTTGAGTTGAAAGATGGACAAATCTTGATTGTATCATTGTTCCCACACTTCACCTGGGAAATCCCGTGCCCCTAGTTCAGGCTGACTTCCTTGAGGCCTTTTTTTTCCATTATCTAGTAGGGGCACAAATACGAGGCACTGATTGATATAATGTGCCCAAGGTAATCCATACTTATCACATTTCACTATCCATTGTTCCACCTCCATTCTTTGTGCTAATTGTCATTTGTCACTAGTTTTGGTACCCTTTATTCACATCTTTGAGAAAGGACATGGAAACTTTGTCTTAAAGAGGTTAATGCAGCTGAAAAAAAAAATAAAAATAAATAAAATGATAAAAGCATAAATAGTCACGAATGAAAGAAAATATGAAATGCAAAAGATGGTTGAGACTAATAATAAGTGTGTGGACAAGAGCTTAGCTTGAGCTCTACCCTCCTCATTAGCCCTCACTCAGTTCCTAGAATACCATGGTCTATCTAAATAAAAGGAACTTATGTATGTCCCTATTGTCACCTAAGATGTACACCTAAGTGTGGAAAAAGTTTCCAACGCCACAAGGTATAATCTTTGTGCTGCAACGCTAAGAGAAGGGTTAGGCACCCATTCCCTACTCACTCCTAGGTAAGCTAAGATGGGTAGTCCCTAAAGATTATTAGAAAAGAAAAACTTGTTGAAACAATAAGTTCGAAGAGACTAAGGGCAAGCCAATTACTTCTCTAAGTAACTTGACCTTTAAGGATTATTTAGCAAGTATGACAATTAAATGAGCAATGTAAATGTTAATAGAATGGAATTAAATAAGATCAATATGACAATGACAAGATAATAGTGATAAATCAGTGCTTTAAAACAATGTTGCACAAAGATACAACACTTGCAAAATAGAATGATATTTCAAGTCACAAGAATAAGCAATTGCTGCAAGACATATGTTAGTACAAGGGATGGCACAATATTGAAATATGAGTAGAAAAATATAACTTGCAAGACTGAAAGAAACTAGTACTTTGTTTCAAAGAGATTCTCAAATAAAATTAACAGTATCAAAGGAAAATGAGAAAGGAAATTAAATAACAAGTACAAGAGCAATAATGAAATATTGCAAGTAAAGATTAAATGTTCACAATTAACAATATGCCCAATGAGAGAAAGCTAGATGGATGAATGCAAAACTAAGTTAGGTGAGATTCAAGATCTTGGTTAATTTTAATTAAAATGTCTAACTTATGGTGAAATACTTCTCCTCAATTGTCATAAACTAGTCTTAAACAAGGTTGTAGAAAGAAGTGTTGGGGAAGGAGGCTAAGGCATCATTAACGATACCTACTTGCACTTCTAACGACCCAAGTGTCTTTGTTTCTACAAGGGACTCGGTCACTGTTGATTTTGGTAGCATCGGATGTGCTCTAGCTCCGAAATTTTGTGGAGGGGCTAGAACACATGAGATCTCCAAGACCCAGAAATCGTTTGGAGAAATTCCACCATGATGAGGAGTTATTAAAATAATTAATATTTTTAATGGGCTCCTAAGTCTAAACTTAGGAAAATAAAAATATTAATGGGTATTAATAAAGATATGGGTGAGAAGCTTCTAAGAGACGAGGATCAAGTTTGTTTTAATCTTAGCTGTTGATTAGAGAGTTAATCTTGGTCGTTGATTCATCAACAGGAAAAGTATAAAAGAAGACTTGAGAGTCATTTGGAGATACATCGGGCAAATACTCAGTACCCCAAAGGAAATCGATTCTCAAGGAGAAGGAGTTCAATTTCAGAGGAAGAGTTGTAGGGTAGATGAAGAGGAGGGCATCAGCAACAGTGAGTCACTAAGGAGGAGGTGACGCAGGGCATTCAAGAGATAGCGCAGAGGGAAGAGAAGACAGACAACACCATTGGAGATGCAGTCCTCAGGCAATTTGACGCAGAGTGACGCAGAAGTGACACAGAGGTGAGTGAAGGGTCTCTAGGGTGTCAGAACTTCTCCAGGAGGAGGAGAAACTTTTTCTGAAGTGGTTTCTCTCAGAAGTGTCTCTAGAGTGTCAAAACTTCTCCAGGTGGAGGAGAAACTTTGCCTAAGGTGTTTTCTCTCATAAGTGTCTCAATTTCTCTGTAAAATCATTCCTTGTAAAGCAATTGTTGTTGAAGATTAATAAAACCCTCATCTGTTGCACCTGTTTTCTCACATTGGGTTTTTCCGGGACAATTGTCCAAAAATTAAGTGTTGATGTGATTGATTCTTGTGCTTGTATATCACTGTTATTTTCTCTATGTAACTATGTGATAACTGCAGTAGAATTTATTTTAACATTTACTGAAGGGTTTTCATAAAGAACTTATTGTGAGAGATAAGTAGGTGAAGTAAATAAGTTACTGCAGTAGAATTTCGTATTAGAAATTTTCACAGTCATAAGAGAACTGTAAGGTCACCTGTTTTAACTGTTCGGTAAGGATCTAGCTCTTAAATTGAATGGTGGAGAAGGTGGTCCTAACTTTCTATTCAACCAAGCTTACGCTTGGATGTCAAATTTTAGAGATGCAATTAAAATTAAAATGTAAGATGAGATGTTAATGAAATGCTTCGATGAGATGTAATCTTAACCAAAGATGCTTCAAAGAAAGAGATACTAATCCACAAGATTATGACAAGCACTTAGAACAAGATTAGCTTATGATGATGATTAGTGAAGCATGTAAAAGTTTCCCCATAAAGCAATGATTAGATTAGAACAATAACTCGATTTGGCTATAATATAGGATGCTTTAAAGATGTTCTTCTTCACTTATCTTATGTTGTGACAATTATATCCAAAGTGAGGAATTCTACAATTGAAGCACAATTATTTGATGGCAAATGATATTGCTAACAAGATAAGATAAAAGTCACTTCAATACAAGATGTAAATGAGATAGAAATAGTAACGACTCATTTACAAGATAGATTATGTGACCAATAATGATACGAACAATAAGATCCTAAATCTAGAAGGCAAAATGAAAGAAAATTAGAAATTATGAGTTAGATTTAATAGCTAAGTTAGTGATAGCAAAAAACATCAAAAACCCTCATTTTTAAATAAGAAGAAAGATACCATAGAACCAAGTTCTAAACTCCCTTTAGAAAAGATGTCTTTATTATTATTAGTATATAGAAAGGGATAACCCCCTTAGAGAGCAAGGGAGGGCTTTGCGTTGAGAGCTCAGAGGAAATGGCAGAAACCTACTGGAACAGATTCGCAGCTGCGACCCTTGCCTCTGCGGCTAAGCGGCCCTGCAATGAATACGGTCTTTTGATATCTGGAAGCCGTGACGGACCTGGTTATCTTCCCCGAGAAGACCCCCGACTTGATGATAGAATTTGGCGCTTGCTGAGGGAAACGGATTCCCTTGGACCTGCATATGAGTGTTTTGTTCGAAATGGGCTCTCTTCATATGGCTCAAGTGGATTAAATGCAGGAGACCTTGGTGATCTAGGAACAAGGCTTGGTAAATCGGTTGGTAGTGGCTTAGCTGGTTCAGCCTTCCCTATCAACCTCCGACAAACCGACTTTGTCATATGCATGTACCGAATGGCAGCCGTTAAGGAGATCAGCGAAGAGAGCAGCCCAAATATGAGTTTCCAGACCTCTACGACGGTCGTGTGGAATGAGGGAAACTTGATCGCTGATGAGGCCAGAGCACGCAGACTTCGAGGCATCGTTACTACAATAAGGGAAATTTCGTTCTTTCTATATTCTTCCTATATACCCAATCTTGTCCAAGATGCGTTTGCAGGGCTAATGCACAGATCTGGATCGGGCATCCCGACCACGAAAGACGGTCAGTTGCTCATATTTGCCATTGAACCACCAGATCAGATGCTCAGAAGCAATGTTGCACAAAGCGGGGACATTTTTTGGAAGCGGGGACACGGAAGCGTCATTTTCCAAAAATCTAGGAAGCGAAGCGTCTGCGGAAGCGTTTGCTATATATATATATATCTATCTATCTATCTATATATATATATATATATATATATATATATGATATTTTTTTGCATTTATACTCAAAACAAACATCCCAAATACCAAATTAGTTGTAGAAGACATGAAAACATGCATATTTTTGCATAAATCAAGATAGATATAACATCCATTGTACATTATGATTAATTATTCGAGCATCAACCATTTAGATGCATCAACCATCTAGAATCTAGATTCTTCTCCTCTTGTTTAGCCTTCGCCTCTACCTCGATTGTCTAGGGATATTAGTCAACATTGCCCAATTTCGATCAAACTACCTAATTCAAGACTTAAAATATGGTAGAAAAAGCTTAACGTGCTTGATCGATGATTTTGACTTGATTGAAAGGTAATTTTTTGCTAAGGGCGTGCCGCATGACAAAGGAGTTCAACAATTAACACCACCAACACTAGGGTACATATAGGACTTTGTGTTCTTGATTAAATGCTAATCGCATACCTTCATACTTGATATAATCTAATGAAATGCCACAATCCCATTGATCCTGAATTCCTGAAAATTGTTAAGTCTACTGAATTGTAGGATATGAAATTCAATTTTCTCCATATGAAGTCCAATGAGGCTGGAACCACTCTCAAACATCTTGAGTCATTTCATGGTAATATTAAAAATTTAAGTAAAAGGATGAAAATGAAAAATAAAGGAGAATGTCACTTTTACTTTAAGAATTTAACATTACCATGAGGGAGCATCAGCTATATTTATATTTTTTTTTGCCTTCATTCCTCACCCAACCCAAGGTGGACCCACCCACAACAAGCAAACTCACCTAAAATTAAAAAAAAAAAACAAAACAAAAAAAAAATGATTTTTTAAACAGCGCAGCGCTTTTCCAGAATCATATGAAAGCGCGCTTCGGAGGTTTGGAAGCGCGCTTTTGAGCCACGCTTCCAAAAAATCCAGGAAGCAGCAAAAAAATTCGGAAGCGCGCTTCCAAATTTTGGAAGTGCGCTTTCGGCGAAGCTTCCTAAGCGCTTCCGCACAGGACGCGCTTCCGGGCTTGGAACCGGGGCAAGGGGGGACCGGGGGGGGGTGCGCTTCATGCAACATTTCTCAGAAGAACAAGAAGTCTTAAAAAAACCCAGATCTGTGGGCCTGCAACTGTCAGGCGGCAACCTCAGATGGGCACAAATCCCGGAGAGGCGGACTTCACACAGCTCCTCTTAAAAGCACCGGAAGGTAGAAGTTACTGCGTGAAGTTATGGAGGGGCAACAGTATCTTGGAACTACGAAATAAAATTCAGAACCTTCTCGGCATCCCAGAACAAGGGCAAAATCTGATCTACAAGGGGCGCAGTTTATAGGACCACTACACTCTCCAGGAATACAATATAACCACAGATTCAACCATCATCATTAACCTTCATCTGTGAGGAGGATGCTCTGGAACCAGCTCAAAGAAGACAAGCTCCAAGAACACAGGCTCCTTCAAGGATGCGGTGAAGGGTAAAGGGAAAGCGCAAGTCAATTCAGCAACAAACCCTGTTCTTCCTGGGCCCTACATAGTTGAACAAAAACTTGAGAATCCTGCTCTCACCATTGAAATGCCTGAGGTAAATGATTTATACTCAGATCTATTTTCTCACTCTTTTATCTATAGATTCAACGGTTACTGGCCCAAATCAGGTGATCTGCACCACTGGATCCATACCACCTGGACACCAAACTATGAAATCTACTTATGCCCCAAGGGGTTTTTTATAGTAAGATTCAACACAGAACAGAAAAAGGAACTCATCCTTAATAAGGGACCATGGTTCTGGGGCAACGCAGGGCTCTACATCACTCCATGGTTTCCAGATTTCGACGCCAACACAATGGTGGTATTAAAGATACCAATTTGGGTCAGGTTGCATAACCTCCCATTACACTTCTGGCATCACAAGGTCTTAATAGCCATAGGGAACACCCTGAGGAAATTTCTAAAGATTGATGATGACAGACTGACAAAGGGAATCTTTACCTTCGCCAGAATACGTGTCAAAGTAGATCTCAGCCAGGTACTACCAGAAAGCATAATATTGAACTTCAATAACACACAGTGGCTACAATCACTAGATTATGAAAACACAGCTTTCCGATGTCAAGGATGTTTACAAAGAGGCCACCTTCTCAGTGCTTGCCCACAGGCAAGAAACACCCCCAATCAGAAAAAGCAGCAACAGAGGAAGCCTAAAGGATGGCAAAACACAGTGCCATTGGATGAAGAAAAAGATGTACTAGATACCACACAATACGAATCAGAAAGGGATGAACAAGGAAACCAGCTCAACGCACAAAGGAAAGAGGAAGCTCCCAGCAACCCTCTGCAAAACCAAGACCTCCAAATAACAGGAATTGAAACATCCAGCAACAAGAGAACTCATGGATCTGAAGAATCGGAGTCGGACAAGGAATCTCCCATAACAATAACAGAAAATCAGCTCTCCTTAGTAACCACCTCCCCCAACTCTGGGGGATGGCGAAAGGTGGAGAAAAAGAAGGGAGAAGAGTATAGTTTTCACTTCATTTTTTTGTTCTTTTGGTTTCTGCGAAAACTGGATCATTATCATTGCATATGCTTCTGCATCTACAAAAATGTGTTTTTATCTTATGAATAAAATTACGACTTTTTCTACGGGAAAAATGGTAAAGAAGGGCTTTTAAAATTTTAAGGAGGGTTTACAAATTGAAATTGAATAGCCCTCCTCAAGTTAACACTGAGGGAAAAAATTTATAATGATTCTATAAGAAATAAAATGAGAAAAAATCTCTCCCAAAGTTGGTGAAATTTATTTTTCCTCCAAATAAATTTTGTTTCAAACGTTAGACGTCTAGGGATGAGGGATTAACGCGAAGATTTAAGAGAGAAAACCCTTGACAACCAAGATACAAAAAACCTCCGGAGATTAAAACCTTAAGTTATCAAAGTTCCAAGAGAAAAATAATTTTGCATAAAAGGAAGAGATATGCTTGCGGCCAAGTGGAAGTTGCTTTGAAACAAATATGTTGACTTTCGTAGAAAAAATCCAAATCGATCCTTTCAAGCCACAAGGAATGACTTCCTCCAAAATCGAACTTGAAGATTTTTCCTTAAAAAAATTGATCTTGGCTTTCAAATGAACACGACCTCAAAAAATTAATTAACTTTCTGACAATTGAAACGACCCTCCAGGAATTTGATGACTTAGAGAAATCACTACAATGAAGACTACCTCACTGAACAGTTCGATTTGTGCTATGAAATGAAAACGACCTCAGGAAATTAGATTTTCTCTGTAGAAAAATTCTTAGAAAAAAAATTATAAAATTTACTAAATAAAACACCCGGAAATCGGTGCTTTCTCTGAACAAAATGTGAAGGGTTAGTGCAATAATTTTCTATAAAGATCAAAACCTATAATTATCTATATCGAAGATTTCAGCATTGGGAAGAAAAAGGAAAAATATATCATTTCATGCATTTTTCATCGTCATTTTTAGGGTTGACATCTAGGTTATGTGCATTTTAAGTCAAAAACATATTGTGGACCTATCCCTTGTTTACCCCTTCAATAACCTTCCACCTTTGTTGATCATTGCTTTGAATAGGTTATTTTCCATGGATATTATAAAGATTTGCATATTGTGAATATGCATTCTCTTGAAAACCCTAACTTATAGTGGCAATTCCTTAATTGATGGTGGTTAGAGAGAAAATTAATTTGAAATATATAGATTTTATCTCAACTTTTTAGGCTTTGTTGGTAGTTTCCTCGAATCCATTGTCTCGTTTTCACCCAAGCCTTTCTTTATGTATTGAAGGCCTTTCTAGGGTTTATATGTCTGCAAACTCTTTAGAGAGCCATTTGGATTAGGATCCTTTAGTCATCTAACCTCTAAACTTATTACAGAAGCCTCCCTTATGGGGATAATATATGACTACAAAATAGTGGTGTGAAGTCATTGAGGTGACAATGGTGATTGATCTCATTGTTGCCATAGACCTAGAGTATCTACTGAGGCTTTGCACTATGGTGCTAGATTTTATGGTAATAGTGCCATCATCTTGGAAGCCAACTTATGCAAATGAGACAACTTGCTTATATGGGCGAGTGGCTCACAAGGAGTGAAACATGTCTCTAGGGGATTTGAACCTAGGTGGGGGTTATGAAATACACCAATTTTCCATCAAACCAGGACCATCTTGGAAAAAATGTGACAATGTTTGACACTATTAACATGATTAAATAGCAAGGCCCAAAGGGGCTGGATCATTTTTCACTAGGAAAGGTTCAATTCCCATGAGGGCTTCCTTAGGCTATGGGGCACCTTGAGCTAGTGGTGGAATGTGTGGTTGCACCCAGAGAGACCATATTAAATGGTTTTGTGACCCGTGCACACATACGTGGATCAAAGCATGCTCCCATGTCCTCCTTTTCATAAAAGTCAAAGGATTTTAGCTCAAGTGATTTGGTGAACGATTTGTTTCCCTGACTGCATGGGTTCAAGTCTCTAGAGACATGTTGTAACCATCCTATTTGTGGCATTTATGAAATAGTTGAATCTAGTGTAATAATGGCAATCATTCCTTTAAAGTTTATGATTCTCCATAAATTCTCATTCTTGCTTAAAAGAAAAAACATGATTAAACACCAAACAACCTCACATAATTGAAGAGAGAAACAATAGTTTATGTTGGATTGGTTAGGATTTAGTTCTTTCTTCATTAGGTTTGTGGCAACTCTTTTCACCCAAGATTTAGCTATAATAGAAATGAAGATCCATATCTAGAGATTTAGTTGTCAAGCTTATCTCATAGTCCCTTCATCTACATGATTGCTACAAATGCCTTAGAATATTTATTAGTAGTTGGAATGCAAGGGAAAATCAAAAAATGTCTTCACCATTTGGAAGCCAATTAGTTTTCTTAATAATCAATATTGTAATTTGAATAAGGAAAGAGTAGGGGTTGTAGTAATGCCCCTATAGCTTGATAGAACACATAATGGAGAAGAGTTCCCCTATTTATTAACCTTCTGACCTCACAGTAAAGTAAGGTGGAAGGAAAAAAAAAATCTTCCCAACCTTCTTAGACAAACTCACATAGTGGCTCAGGAACACCATTTAATGAATTAATTACCTAGAAAGATAGATTGGAAGAATATGCTTGATGATTAAATGAACCTTGCAGAGAGTACTTGAATTTGGATAGTGTTGAAATTTCTAACCTGTTATAAATTCTTCTTGTACTATATGGTTTATTCCACCTACTTGTTTAATTACTTAACAAGTTATTTACCATGTAAATACTGAAAATAAACACAAGTATAGTATCAACATCTACAGATCATCAACTGAAAGAAAACAAGCACACAAGTGACATCGTTATGTTTGGACCAATGTCCCGGAAAAACCGGTGCAACTATTCAAAGGGTTATATTATTATGCAGTTTATTTGAGTACAACTGGGTGCCTAAACCGGCTCACCCGACAAAGAAAAATATACGGCAGTAATACCTCTATATGCAAAAACAGGTATTCAGAAAACATGTCCCACAAAACCCTCTCCGGCACAACTGAAGCTCAGTGCTGGCCCTTTTGGCCACTGTGCCAGCCTCCTGCTGACCTATGTTAGCCCCAAGACCATTTGCACCAACCCTCTGAGGCACTACGCAGCACCTAGGAGCCTCTGCGTCACTTCCTCTTCCCTCTGCGTGGATGACGCGGTCTCTCTAGGCTCTGCACTGCCTCTGCTGGGCTCTGCGTAGTCTAGACTAATTGTTGCTCTCACTCTTTCCGCTTTTGTGCTAGTCTCCTAGTATTGTCCCTACCTCTCTGCCTCGTACACACTGCCCCTCGTTGTTGATCACTGATTCAACTTTGCTTATCAACCTCACTCTAGCAAAATGAATGACCGATCACTCTAATGTGTTCTCCAACTTACCCTCAAGCCTCCTCTTATACTTTTCTCGTTGGTCCATCAACAGCCGAGGTTAAATCTCTAATCAAATGCTAAGATTAGATTTGGCTTGATCTATGACTTTTAGAACCTTCTAACCCAGTTTTATATTAATACCCATTAATATTTTATTTTTCGTAAGTTTAGACTTGGGAACTCCATTAAAAATATTAATTATTTTAATATCTCCCAAACCGGTTAGAATATGCCCAAACCATTTCTGAGTCTTGGATATCTCATGTTCTTTAGCCTCTCCACCAATTTTCATGGCTAGATCACATCCGATGCCACGAAGATTTAAGAGAAAAGGGTGATGAGGGATTAACACGAAGATTTAAGAGAAAAAACCCTTTACGACCAAGATACAAAAAAAACCTCCGAAGATTAAAACCTTAAGTTATCAAAGTTCCAAGAATTAAAACTTTAGATTTTCAAGCTTGAGAAATACTTGCTCAAGCTCAAATGTCCAAGAGAAAAATAATTTCGCATAAAAGGAAGAGATATGCTTGCGGCCAAGTGGATGATGCTTTGAAACAAATATGCGACTTTCGTAGAAAAAATCCAAATCGATCCTTTCAAGCCACAAGGAATGACTTTCCCCAAAATCGAACTTGAGGATTTTTCCTTAAAAAAATTGATCTTGGCTTTCAAATGAAGATGACCTCAAAAAATTAATTCAACTTTTCGAAAATTGAAACGACCCTCCAGGAATTTGATGGCTTAGAGAAATTGTATCACTACAATGAAGACAACCTCGCTAAACAATTCGATTTCTTATATGAAATAAAAACGACCTCAGGAAATTACATTTTCTCTATAGAAAAAATCTTAGAAAAAAAATTATAAAATTTGTTAATAAAACCCCCTGAAATCGGTGCTTTCTCTGCAAAAATTGTGCATGGTTAGTGCAATAATTTTCTATAAAGATCCAAACCTATAATGATCTATATCGAAGATTTTAGCCTTTGAAGAAAAAGGAAAAATATATCATTTCATGCATTTTCACCATCATTTTTAGGGTTGACATCTAGGTTTTATTGGTTGTTTTGTGCATTTTCAGTCAAATACATATTGTTGACCTATCCCTTGTTTACCCCTTCAATAACCTTGAACCTTTGTTGATCATAACTTTGAATAGGTTATTTTCCATCGATATTATAAAGTTTTGCATGTTGTGAATATGCGTTCTCTTGAATCCCTAAATTATAGTGGCAATTCTTGAATTGATGGTGCTTACTGAGAAAACTAATTTGAAAATATATAGATTTTATCTCAGACTCCTAGGCTTTGCTGGTAGTTTCCTCGGATCCATCATCTCTTTTTCACTCCAAGCCTTTCTTTATTTATTGAAGGCCTTTCTAGGGTGTATATGTTTGCAAACTCCTTAGAGAGCCATTTGGCTTATGATCCCTTAGTCATCTAACCTCTAAGTCTTGTTAGAGAAACCTCCCTTATGGGGATAATATATGACTACAAAATAGTGGTGAGAAGTCATTGAGGTGACAATGGTGATTGATCTCATTGTTGCCATAGACCTAGAATATCTAGGGAGGCTTTGCACTATGGTGTTATATTTTATGGTAATAGTGCCATCATCTTGGAAGTCAACTTATGCAAATGAGACAACTTGCTTATATGGGTGACTGGTCCACAAGGAGTGAAACATGTCTCTAGGGGATTTGAACCTAGGTGGGGGTTATGAAATACACCACTTTTCCATCAAACGAGGACCATGTTGGAAAAAATGTCACAATGTTTAACACTATTAACATGATTAAATAGAAAGGCCCAAAGGAGCTGGATCATTTTTCACCACTAGGAAAGGTTCAATTCCCATGAGGGCTTCCCTCCGCCATGGGGGCACCTTGAGGTAGTGGTGGAATGTGCGGTTGCACCCAGAGAGACCATATTAAATGGTTTTGTGACCCGTGCACACATACGTGGATCAAATCCCACTCCCATGTCCTCCTTTTCATAGAAGTCAAAGGATTTTAGCTCAAGTGATTTGGTGAACGATTTGTTTCCCTGACTGCATGGGTTCAAGTCTCTGGTGACATGTTGTAACCATCCTATTTGTGGCATTTATGAAATAGTTGAATTTGGTGTAATAATAGCAATCATTCTTTTAAAGTTTATGCTTCTCTAGAAATTCTCATTCTTGTTCAAAAGAAAAAACATGATTAAACACCAAACAACCTCACAAATTGAAGAGAGAAACAATAGTTTATGTTGGATTGGTTAGGATTTAGTTCTTTCTTCATTAGGTTTGTGGCAACTCTTTTCACCCAAGATTTAGATATAATAGAAATGAAGATCCATATCTTGAGATTTAGTTGTCAAGCTTATCTCATAGTCCCTTCATCTACATGATTGCTACAAATGCCATGGAATATTTATTAGTATTTGGAATGCAAGGGCAAATCAAAAAATGTCTTCACCATTTGGAAGCCAATTAGTTTTCTTAATAATCAATATTGTAATTTGAATCAGGAAAGAACAGGGGTTGTAATAATGCCCCTATAGCTTGATAGAACACATAATGGAGAAGAGTTCCCCTATTTATTGACCTTCCAACCTCATAGTGAAGTAAGGTGGAAGGGAAAAAAATTCTTCCCAACCTTCTTAGACAAACTCACATAGTGGCTCAGGAACACTATTTAATGAATTAATTACCTAGAAAGATAGATTGGAAGAATATGCCTGATGATTAAATGAACCTTGCAGAGAGTACTTGAATTTGAATAGCAAAAATTGAGCCCATCATTTTGTTTCATATAGCTTCTCTTCATCAATATTTTTTTTTATATTTCTTGTCTCACGTAATTAAGGAAGTTGTTTGTTTTTTTAGACACTAGCATACAAATTGGTTTGGGGATATTCCATTGACTTCTTAGATTGGGGGGTCTCCTTCGTAGCATCCTCTACCTCTTCTTTCATTATTGGCTTGTGTTAAAATTGGAAACTAGGGCCAAATTCCACTTTGGACAACTCCTCTGGGGAAGATAGTTGCAGCATTGAATTCCTCTCTTCGAGAGGACCAAAATCGATATAAAGATTGTCTCTTTTGGACAAGCGGAAGTGGATTTTTGACTTTATGTTCTCTCACAACTAAATTAATAAGGTCAGCCTCATCCTTATGTTGTCTCATCAAGCCCAATGGTCTCGTCCCATGACCTCCACCGAATTGTATATATTCTGGTACCTTCTCCCTCATTACACACATCAAATTTCTTGGATAGATGTCTGAGGCAGACGAGTTCTTATCGAAGTTCGAAGGAGGGTTTGGTTTTTAGATTTGATTATGTGTCAAAGCCAATACTTTCCAAGGAGGAAAATTATTGGTCTAGGTAGTTTAAGTATGGGCAAATTAATCCTTACAGTCTGAGTTTGGTAGCAGCATGGTAGGACGAGTTGGTATAGTTATTAATGGGCTCGTTTGTGAGAGAGAAATCATCTCCTCATGAGGTCGCATCCATGATTCATCTCAAGCAAGACCACAGTCAATATAATCTTCACAGTCAAGGGAGTCGAGGGTCCTTTCATGGGTCTAGATCAGTCCTAATGGCCAGCGAAGGACATACTCATGCATGCTAGTGAAAGTTGTAGTTGAAGTGAAAGCCCTTCGATCTATTGAATAAAATCACAGTGGACAGTAAGCTACCCTAACCGGACCTTCATTACAAATTGACTGAATATTGGTATTATACATCCACTTTTGGATCTTCAAATTGTCAAAGTCATTTTGACTTTGGATTATTGTACTCTCTCTCTGTTGAACATTCGATATTAATAATAAGAAGAATTGATATAGGGTTTTTCCCTAGCTTGTACCATATCCTTGTGTACTCTTGTCTTAGCTTGTCTTCTACATCTATCTATTATGTTCTTTCTTCGGTCACTGTCATTCTGATAATGTTTCATGGGATCGCTAATAAAATGGTCTAACATATGGGCTTATATGGAATTTCAAAATGATTGTCCTATGCAAAGAACATGTTAACTAAAATTAATAGCTTGTCTTCTTCTCCCCCCATTTCATTCTCTTTCTTCTACCTACCATCCTCATTGCAACCTTCATGGGAATCAACTTTTGTGCTCTCACCTAGTTCCTCTCTAAGATGACTTGGAAGCAACTTTTTGAGGCTCAAGATGAGGGTAGGGTGAGTTTTGGATTGGTAAGGCAAAGATGTGATATCCTTGCACTTCTTTTTTCTCATTGTTTGTATTCTTTGTGAACAAGTTGGAACCAAGGGTGTTGGCCCTTTCTTACAATATCTATGAAAGTGTCCATACTCATGACATGGATTGCATTTAAATGGGGAACCACTTGCAATCCAACTCAGGAAGATGATACCATCCATCTATATTGAATTGAATGGATTCTAGTAACTCATTTTTAGGTCAACTTTATCACATATTTGTATAATGGCACTGGGATCCACCTTGATAACTAGGAGGTACTTATATGCATTTCATTAGTATTGGTGTTAATTTTATGGTATGTTCTATGCTTGCAAAAATTACTTCAATGTTTCATTAGCCCAATAATAATTCCACTTCAGATTCCAATAGCAATCACAATAAATTGTAGTAGCAATCACTAGCATTCACTTATTGACAATAATTATAGATAGAACGTCATCAACAATGCACAAGAAGACAAGACAAGACACTGAACATAGAGATTTAGGCTAATGCCAAGGAAAAACCCCACAAAGGAGGAAAACCCAACCAATCTTTCTTATTGATAAGTATTAAATGTTCAGTAGAGAGAGAAGATCCAATTTAGTACAAGGATGACAAAGTCAAAGTCAAGACTTTGACTATCTAAAGAAAGATAACCAACCAAAATCCAATGCCAAAATAAGAAGCCCAATCTTATCCAAATCAACCTCAATCAAAATCTGCAATTCTGAAATTTGTGAACAACAATCAAAGTGCCCTAACCAATCAAGTCAATGATGGTCAAAGTCTAGTCAAACTGCCTCCAAAGAGTTCGGTCAAAGCAACAAGAAACTCTGCCTCAAGAGCTAGACAAATTCAACCCATAACAATGAAGAAAACTAGTCAAACTTCGGTCAACGATCTGCAATCCAACCTACGGTCAATGCTGGTCAACCTGCTCAATACCTCGATCTATGTGCCAATAATTGTGGCCCAGTCAAACAGAATTTTCCCAAGAGAAAATGCAATTAAATAGTCCCAAATTCTCCTCGGTCAACGCTGGTCAAAGTTGGTTGAATCTAAAAGTCAACGCAGAAATCAAACTGTCTAGAAAACCCTTTGCATGTGTGAGAGAAGAAGTATCCTCAAAGGTGTACGAACCAATCATATGAAGAGAGAGAAATGTGATGCGTTGAGATGCCAAAATGAGGAGGACTTTGCTTTTTAATATGGGTCAATGTGGGGATCAAGGGTCATGACTCTTGACCAAGTTAGCCTATATGAAGCTAGCGCTAACATGAAGGGTGATAAAATACAATTTGGTGGGCAAAAATTCTAATTTTCAAGGTGAAGGGAGATGCCATCAAGGGTGATCCAAATGTGTAATTAGCCATCAAAGGAGGGGATTCCAAGTGGGGGAATGAGCCATTAGTTGCACTATTTAACAATTGGTGGCATGCCTTTGGGATGACTTTCTCCAAAAACCATTTAAGGTTGTTTCCAATGACCTAAAAGGTTGAATCACCCCAAAAGATTAATGGAAAATGTGGGATATGGACCCACACTAACATTAAATTAGGAATTTCCTCTCCATGGCTAAGGTTAAGTATCCAATGATTCAAATAAAATCCTCAAGTTCCAAGAAAGTAAGTGCCATTCTCGAAAATGAAATCTCTAACATCCTTCAATTGCAAGAAAACAATGTAGCCTCATATATAGAGGAAGAAGTTTGTTATCCCTTTTGTTAGTTTTTGTAGCATCAGATGTGTTCTAGCCTTGAAATTTTGTGGAAGGGCTAAAATACATGAGATCTCCAAAACCCGTAAATTGTTTCTGGAAATTCTGCCTAGAAATGTCTTAATTAGATTATTAGTCAATTTTTAAATATTTCCTAAGTCTAAACTTAGGGAATATGACTAATTAATCATAATTAATTAAGTCAAAGTGCGAATGTTCTAGAAACTCACACGGATCGACTTCAATTTAATCCTAGCCATCGATTAAGATCTAATCTTAGTCATTGAAGTCTCAACAAAGGATTATAAGAAGTCGATGGGGCTTGGAGAAGACACTTCAATAGTTCGATTTCATGAGAAAATCGATTTCCAGAGTAGCAGCAATCAGTTTCCAGAGAGAGAGCCAGTAAGAGAGAGACAGGGCAGTGAAGTCGGAAGAAGGATTCCAGATCCGGTGAGTGCATTTGCGGAGAGGCAGAGGAGCCACAGTGAGGTTGACATAGAGAAACGCAATAGCCTTTAGAACCAATTTCGTATTTTTGAGGGAAATTTGAGTCTTAGTGCCAGAAGCTGGATAGAGGCTAGGAGAGACATTTTCCCAGACAAAAGAAAACCAAACGACTTGAGGAGAAGCTGGTTCGAGCTGAGTACAGAAGTGACTGCACTAGGGTGATGTAGTAGTTGCGCAGAGTCAGTTTAGACGACTCAACTTGAGTTGAGGTCAGAGCCCGGATTTGCCTACGGAGTGAGGAAATTCCTCACTAGATTTTTCTTACCATTTTTTCTCTGTAGGATTTCTAGTTTCGGCATCTAGTTGTACTCATATTATTTCATTGTTGCTTAATCATAAAACCCTCAGTTGTTGCACCAGTTTTCCCAAGTTGGGTTTTTCCGAGGACATTGATCCAAAAATAGCTATGTAAATTTATGTGTGTGCTAGCATTTATTCTGACATTTATTCTTCCAGGGTTTTATTTGTGTAGGTTGCAGTGTGATTGATTCAGTATTTGTTGTAGCAAATAGTAAATAAATTGTTAAAAAATAATTTAACAATTAGGAGAATTATTTCCAGTTGTCTCAATAGGATTCGAGTTTTCAAATTTTCACACCTTTCAACTATGGAAGTCTAGTTCTAAGACTTGATAACTCATCCATTACCCCATAGACTTATCTACTAGAACCTTCTCAACAAATAGAAGGGCCTTATAGCTAGTAAATGAAGTCCAAGATTTTTTATAGTTGCATCTTCACTAAATATAACTTTTTTGCTCAAGGTGAGATCCATGCTTTGAGGCCTGAACAATGAAACCATGGAACTTGATTGTTTCTATTTCAAAGTTTGGATGAACCTCTAGCCCATAGAATAGCCATGGTGAATATTGTTGTGTTCAGCAGCAAGGGGTTGAAACCCTAGTCATGAATGGAAGGGGAACCTCTCCTCATTCATGATAATTTTTCAATTGTTAGAGGTGGCCAATTATTTAATGTGCACTTTGCAAATGTTTCATTCTTTATCAATGTATTATCACAACATTTTTTGAATGGATATTGTTGTGTTTAGATATTTTTGCAAAATCCTTGGGGGGAATGGTAAGGATAAAACCAAAGCTCTTCTTGTTGGTAGGACAAACCACCTAACGATATCAACAATAAGTGGTGAATAATACCACCTAGTGAAATTATTTTGTATTTGGATATACCCTTTTCTATTGATATTTCTCCCATATAGCAATGAAGGTGGGAGATGCATGAGTTTGAATGAAAAAATCAATCATGGCATAATTGAAAGCTTCCTTTAGTAGGAAAAGTCAAAGCAGTTGATAAAATCATTTTTTTATGTAATTTCATTTTTTTTCTAAAGTGGGTCTACTTAGAATTATGCAGAGTAGGTACTCGTTGGATGTGAAATTTAATTCTGCATCTAACAAGTATTTAAAATTGAAATTTGAGTAAACAGATAAGGACATACGCTGAAAATACAATTAAAAGAAATAGTTCCTTTCTTTTTCTTTAAAAATTCATCTCTTATTTTATTATTTTATTATTTTATTATTTTCCTGAGGAGGCCCATTTTAGACCTAAAAAATGGAGAGAATGTGATAAAATTTCAATGGCTCTATAAGAATATATTCACATCTAAAAGTGTTGTTGAGAGCCATAAGGTGCACTTGGTAGCAAAAAACTTTTCTCCATAGGAAGGCATCAACTACAGCAAGACCTTTGCCCCTATTGGAAATACATTTAGTTAGGGTTATCTTTTTACTTGCTTCACAATTTGGATGGAAGATATATTAGATTGGTGCCATGAGTGCTTTCTTACATGATGATGTCATTGAGTAGATTTACATGGAACAACCAATAGGCTTTAATAAGGATGGCATTGTTGTGTGTCCACTGAAGAAATCCTTGTATGGTTTAAAACAAGCTCCTATGGTGTGGTCTGAGAAGTTCAACCCATTATTTCCTAATCTTGGTTTCTAAATTTGTGGATTAGACAATAAAATTTATGTTTGACATGTGAATGATGATACTCTGATTCTTGCACTATATATTGATGATTTAGTCACAAAGAAGGTGATGTTGACTTATATTTTGGACTTGAAGAAACAAGTAACCGATACATTTGCAATGACCAACCATGATGTATGACATTTATTTCTGAGCATCCAGGTATTGTTGATGGATGACAATATTTTGTTTTTCAACCTAAATATGTCATATATCTATCATAGAGGTTCAAAATGGAAGATTTTCAAATGTGTGCTACACCATATTAGTTGAAAGTGAAGTTGACTAAGAAGTGAGATTATCTAAAATTCAATGATACTCTCTATAGGTTGTCTAATTGTAGACTCATTTATTTGACTCGCACTAGACCTAATATATATTTTTTTGTTAGTGTGGTTTCTAGTTTTATGCAAAAATCTATAAGAGACCCACTTAAAGGCCACAAATAGGATTGTTTGTTATATCAAGGCTACATGCTAGATTGGTATAAAGTATTGCAACAAGCATGTGAACCATTTGGACAATTATATCAACTCAAATTGGGTTGGGGACAAGGATTACAAGGAATTTGCTTTGGGTTGTGTATTTCATTTTTGATCTAGACATGTAGTCTAGTCTTGTAAAAAATAGGTGGTGGTTTTCCTATCAAATACGTAAACCAAATATAGAGTCATAATTAGTGCTAGCATAGAGGTAGTGTGGATTCACAACCTAATTGGAAAGGTTACATTTCCTTTTGGAATTCCATCATAGTGCATTGTGAAAATCAAAGTCCAATAGTGAGTCATTGAAAATCTTGTTGCTCACTTAAAATGAAGCGTGCGGAGCTTCATGCCTAGTATTTGAGATAGTACAATAACATGTTGTATCTCTTGTTTTTGCAAGTTAGATTATTATATTATTGATATATTTATGAAACCATTAATAGAATTTAATTTTGTGAAACTTTGGTCGATGTGTGGTTTTTAGGAAGCTACAATTATGGGGGTGTATAGGAATAATTCCGTCTCTTGAATCTCTAGAGATTTTTGGTGATGGGGATGTTAAAACAATGAGTGCAATAGTTCCATCACATCTCTAGATATTTTGGATAATTAGATGACAATGGAAGGTCAACTAATTAATTCAACTAAGAAGTTGACTAGATGGTTGATTGGTTGGTCAAACCAACTAAAAGTGGTCTTGAATTGGTGGATTAGTGCATAGGTCGAGGTGGAAAATATGGACATTTAGGTTTGTGTAAGGTGACCAAAGTTGATTTTCTTCCTTATTCTATGGATGTTAGTTAGGCTTCGAGTTATATATGATAATATTATGGCTCAATCTATCAATTTGATAGAATGTGGCAATTCCATTTGTTAAGTTATGCTCACTTATTCTTTAGTGCCATAATAGTGTATTTAAAGACCACATTTTCTTATAATGTATTGTTATTCATTTCTCCAATTAATTAGTTCTCCAACATTATAGAGGCATCATAGACAATGATTGGATGATCTAGGATTGGAGGCATCATAGAGTTCGATCTAGAGTTCATGTTGGCCAAATCAAAGAAATCTTAGGTTTTTGTAGAATTAATTTCGAAATTGCCTTGTGAGGGAGATTTCACTTATAAAGAATCATTTCTGGATGAACATGTTTTTCTTATCTCCTCACAAGATCCTTGGTATGGGGACATAATTGTATATCTCTAGAATTCGAAGTTCCCTAAGTCTTTTTCTAAGGATGAACAATGAAAATTACGTCACCTTGCTAAGAGTTGTCTGATCATTAGTGATACCCTACATCATCGTGGGGTTGATTCAATCCTTAGACATTGTTGCCTTAGAAGAAGATGAGTCGGTTTTAAAGGGCTATCATAGTGAGGCTTGTGGTGGTCATTTGTTTGGGCTTGCCACAGCTCAAAAGATCGTACGTGTAGGGTATTTTTGGCCTTTTATTTTCAAAGATTACATTGAAGCATTCAAAAAATGCCACCCTTGTCAAATATATACTCGGAAAATGCATTCTCATCCAGCTACACTCTTTCATGTTATCACCGTCAGTCCATTTACCAAGTGGGGAATTTATTTTACGACTTGTCACCCATCTTTAGCTAAGGGACACAAGTACATTATCATAGCAGTAGACTACTTTACGAAATGGGTCGAAGCTATTCCCACTTTCAATAATGATGGTGAGATAGCAACACTTTTCCTTTCAAATCAAGTTATCTCGTGTTGAAGTATCCCTAAAGATATTTTCACTAACCATGGCAGTCACTTTCAGGGTAAAATGATGTCTGAGTTAGCTTCAAAATTGAGATTTCAACGAGAGCATCATCTCTTTATTATCCTCAAGCTAATGGACAAGTTGAAGTCGTTAACAAATCCCTTAAAACCATCCTGCAAAGGACGATTAATCAAGCTAAGTCCAATTGGCACATCGTGTTTTATCCTGCTTTATGGGCATATCGAATATTTGTTAAGGCTTCCAAGGGGTTCACTCCCTTTTATTTAGCCTACAATTGGGAATAAATCTTTCCCATAGAATGTGATATTCCATTGCCTAAGTTGGAAATCCAACTTCTTATGGACACCTCAAGTTTAGAAGAATGCCTAGTTCACTTGGAACATATTAATGAAAAGAGTTAAAGCTCAATATGATAAGTCTATTCGACCTACATTTTTCTCTGGAGGTGACCTTGTCTTGGTCTATGACCAAGATAAAGACACCTTATGGGCAGGAAAGTTCAAACCGATGTGATACAGCCCTTTCATTGTTAAACGGGTCTTGAAGAAGGGTGCCTATGATTTAGTTGATTTTTAAGGGAATGTGTTGTCGGAGCCCAAAAATGGACTTTATCTCAAGAAGTATTATTCTTAGGCTCTTGCCTGAGCAATTTCTTTGTTTTGTAAATATTGTATATAGTTTTTGTTTCTATCTATGAGTATCGTGGTGATGGTGGTGTTTTCAATCTACTTTAGCAAGTATAGATGGGTGATCCGGTGTATTTAGGATTCGCAGACGGTGCCAATAGGCACACCAAGAATCTAGCTTCCGTAGCATGGGTAATACATTATTCATCTGGTTAGTTGTTGGTCACAAGAGGCATACGTATTGGTGTTACTTCTAATAATATGGTTGAATCACAACTGGTGGTGTCTCAGTTAAATAATATTTATCATGTGATAGATCCTTCATTACATCGTCAATTTCTGAGAGTGAGATTATTACAAAGATCATTTAATTTTATCATATTTATTCACATTCCACGATTAAATCATGCATTTCCTAATTCTATAGCTAACCAAGAATTTGATTGGCACATCAATAATTCATCACATTGAATCAAAACATTAAGCAATCAATTGTATATATTATAAAGTCACCCTGAAGTCTCTGTATATATAGATAGATAAGTTTCAAAAATATTAAAAAATGTGTACAAATGTTCTATAAAGTTAGGGCTTATGCCTGATCATGTCTATCAAAATAAATCTCAAAATCTAAGGTCGATGCCCTACCCTGGATGATCCTCTTGGTAGAATACGATGGCATTCGCCGCTTGTCAGAAGAGTCACACCCACTCACATGGTACTCTGACCACCCATCTCTATTTGGCCTCTGGAAGGTACTCTATTGCTGCCATTGGAACCTGGCGAGTTAAACTCTCTAAGTTCCTTTATACCGCCCGAAGGACCCTCTCAGACACGGTAGTTGTTCCTTCCACGTTTATATTGCAATGCCTATGCCTCGGTAGACTTTCAGGCCTCACTAGTCCCACATATGCATCATGATCATTATAATCTTGTTAGGATTTTTGTTTCACGAAAAAAAAAAAATCAAATTTCTTGAGATTATTCTTTAAAAACAAACAAACAAACAAACAAACAAAAAACCTACCAATGTCACCCCATGTAGCCCCCTCATGAAGTACTAGCTTTGAGTTCGCTCAGAAGTCCATCCCTGCACAGGGGTAGTCCTCAATGGCTACGACTTGTTCCTCCCACCACTGGAAGAACTCATCATCAAATGTCGCCATGGTGACTTGGCCTCCACCAAGTATCCTCATCATGTCTAACTTTATAGCCATTCTAGGATCTCTGGGATTGTTAATGACAGATGCTACTTTGGGTCGCAACAGAGGGATTTGCTTAAAGAAAAATGTGCAAAGAATACTGTCATAACAAAAATGATTTATAATCCCTTGTTAGTGGGATGTGATATGCCTCTTCATCTTTCCCAAGATCATTGTGCACCATTCATACATTACTGGTTTCAAGCACCCTACTACTAGAAACATCGCAGGTCATGAAGCCTGATGCAAAGAAGTTGATCCTGATACCTTGGAAATTGTGAAAAGGATGATCTTTACAGCCAGGTTGGTGATATTCTTGATCGGTATTTGTGACCCAACCTTTTCAGCACCTGGTACATAATATACAGAAATGTAATCATCAATGTTTAAGTCCTCGCTAGCCCTACCTTTCAAACTGACCACTTCCCCCCCTCTTGGAGAGACTTGTAATGAAGTAAATATCTGCTACTTCAATTGGTAATGGCATTGAATTTATGAAAAATTTCCCCTGCTCTGGGTCCCAATATTTGATTAACATGTCCAGTAATTTGGTTTGGCTCTCATATTCAGCATCATAAAAAACTTGAGCAAACCACAATTTTTAAGACCATTAAATGATTCTTGGTCCTCCAAGACTTGGCTATCAACTTCATTGTGTTACCATTCTCTCCAAATGATCGACATCTTGAAGAATTTGACAAATTCAACGCTAGAAAATCCGTTTTTGAGTTTTGCTCTATGTATCCACAATTTTTGTAAATAATAGTCGCATATATATGCACTTTTCCTTTTGACAAATCATGTATAGGGATTTCTATACGCTTTCTGATAGAACCATACCCGCGTATACGCAGATCCAATTTTAAAGCTAATTTAAAACATCAAAAAATTAATTGAATCATTTAAAATTCAATCTAAACGAAAGGGAATACAACCAAGAATTACCTAGAGCTTTCGGTCTCCAAATTCGTTGGTGAAATTAGTTGAATTTTCTTGCTAAAGTTTGCTCCCAAAGCTCTCTCCTCCACACTTAAATGGTAAAAATGAGTTGGGTAAGTTCTAAACTTTGTTTTATAATCAAAAACTCAAACCCACTTTTATAAGTCCATTTTTCCTTTATTATTTAATTTCATGAACTTTTTGACCTTGCTTGAAGTGTTGGGAAGGGCCTTTTTGAGGATAATGAAGATGTTTTCTATCACTTAGTGACGTTTTCCTGTTATTTCGATTCCACGATCATTGACCTATCATGGAAGGTATTTTATTCTAAACTAGCATATAGGCTAAGATCATTTTCTGTTGTATTTTTCATCTTGACCTCATACTGTGATACTTAGCCAGAGGGTCGACCCCACTATGTTGCAATTATTTAACCTTTCGCACTCGTCATTTCATAAAATCGTAGCATAGTGGCAGAGCCTTTCCTTCCATGGGCTTCCTAGTTAAAACCTCACTAATACATGTTTCCCATTTTGCAAATCTTATATAGGCTCGAGAGTCTTATTTAATCCCGCCATGACTTTGTGTTGAAGTCGCATTCTTCTTCTTGTCCACTTTTATTTTGGTTTTATACCCTAGAGGCTCCCATGTGCTAAGTTGTACTTTTGCATTTCATATTGACCACTTGCACCCTTTTTGACCTTAAGTCGGCTTCGTATGTAAGCCACTTTTGACCATGACCTTTATGCAAGATCAAGTCATGCATTCATTAGCCTTTTCAACTTGACACCCTTTTCTGTGGAGGGAACATTCCTCGAGTGTCGATGACTAGTATCTGACACCTTGCATTGAGCATAGGAATGTTCCAGACCCAAGAACTAGTGCACTTTCCCTTGACACTTGTTGTCTCCACTGTACTATAGGCATTCTTTTATTCTTTTTCAGGCTTTATAATATGAAAAAATATAATAAAAATATATATATTCCAAAAAAAGATCAGGAACAGGGCAGTTTCCTCACCATTTGATGGCAGCATGTTAGGATATTCCAACACATAGGAAATAATTAAGTATAACTTGGTCTAGTGTATAGTTAGGTAAAGTGTGTTTCTTTAATATGTATTTTTTTGTAACTTACAACTCGATGGTCACAATATGTTTTAGACATGAAGTGATCCGACGGTTCATTCTCTTCTCAGTATTACCGACTCTTGATCCATGGCTTAACACCCGATTGGTCCATGATCTCTATTTAAAGAGCATGGAGGGTCATTTGTAAGGTGACCGTTTGTGAGATAAACTTATGTAAATTTTCTTTCTTTTACATTAATAAATTTCCTGAAATGGCCGCGTTGGCTGAGGCCATGGACTGTTTGCCTCTTTGAGAGTTTTAACCACGTCAAGAATACTGATGTACTGATCTGTGATCTATTTGTGAGTTGTGTCCTTTGGTGTTATATCTAAGGAACTTACCCTGTAAATTCCTACATGGTATCAGAGGTATTCGAGGGTCGCATCCGTTGGTGATCCAAATCTAAAGCCGGTACAACTGCATCCGACTATCGTTTCCTAGATCTATTGTTTCCGACCACTTTCGGGCCAAGAGGACTGCTCTATTGTGTTAGGAGCATATTTCTAGTGAGGAACCCCTTTTCTTTGACGTGAAAAGGTTTCTAGTAGCCCTAGCCACGTCATTTTTAAGATCTAGAGGTATACAGTCTTTACAGTTATAGTTATTTATCTCTCTATTTATTTTAGTTTATAGTCATCAAAGAAAATGTATTATCGGATCTATACCTTTCATTTCTACACATGCTCTTTGTCCCGCAACTCTATGCGATCTGAGGAAACTAGAAATAGAAAGAAAGGATTGTTCTCATGTGTATGTTGTTTTCTGCTGCGCCTTAATGTGATCTCATAAAATCAGAAACATTGAGGAAAATATATAGTTTTCGGCCAATTCTAACTTTAAGTCGTAAGGCTTGGATACTTTTGCTTGTTTGTTTGGTTTGTGTGGTTGTTTTTTCATTTTTTAGGCAAAAAGGGGTTTTTGAAGTAAGCATGCACCAAAAAAAAAAAAAAAAAAAACCCCTTTCCTCCTTTCCAAAAATTACTAACCTTTTAAACTAGCTCACTTGGTCTAAAGTTACTTTATGAGAATAGAGGTCTTGAGTTCAAGTCTTTCTTTTTGTTGAGTTACTTTTTCAAAAAGCACATGTAACTTATGTTTTAAAGTTACTTTATGTAAAAGTGTTCTCACCCATTATAAAAAGTGAGTCACTTATAATTTTAAAGTCACTTTATCTTTTATTTATGTTGCAATTTAGTAGATAGTTCATAAAGTACCATTGTAAAAGTGACTTTCATTTATTTATAAAAATGGGTCACATAAAGTAATTTTTTTTTAAAGTGAGTTAATTAGATTAAGTTTGGAAAGGGGGGGTAGGGTGGAGGGTTTTAAATATAACATTATCATTCACTTCCCAACATTTACATGGTTCGTCAGTATCTTCAACAACTTTTTTCAAAAATCCATAACTTCTTCATCCGAAAGCCTTTTTTTTTTAATTAGCCTAATTTTTCGAGATATTTCCATTGAAACACTTAGTTTCAATATCTACAGCTTTAGTTTCTTTTAAAATGGAAAGTCCATGCCTATTTATTCTTGACAGCACCAACTACTTCCAATGGCTATCCTACATTATGGATTTACTTAGAAGTAAAGGTCCTTATAGAATAGCCTCGGACCAAGAGTCTAAACCTCAATATGAAGATAAGCAAGCCAAATGGGAAAATAAGAAATATCAAGCATGTGGGTTGATAACGATGTCTATTTCTCCAGACCTTAGATTCCATATCGCAGAAATTGATACCCTCGATGAAGTAATGAAACAGCTCGATAAAGTTTGGAATTAAAAATGAAATTAGAGCTCATCATCTCAAAAATGAGTTACTTATGTTGGACCCCTATAATTTTTCTCCCCTTTAATATATTTTGTCCAAGTTTAAGACCCTTAGACTTCTCAAAGGTGTTAAGGTTAAGAAAGAAAATGATAGCCTTATCTATTATATTCTTACTAAGTTAGGACCAACCTACTCTGTGTTTGTTTCCACCTTCCATTCTACTATACAAGCCTTTATTTCTCAAGGGAAAGACTACAAGTCCCCCTCTTTTGATGTCTTTTGTGATTCTTTAATAAGAGAGCAAGAAAAACTCTTACATCTTGGTCTTCTTAATACTGAAAACTCTTCTAAGAAAGCCTTAGCATCCCAGCAGCAACCAAGTTCAAAGAATCCTAAGAAGTGGCATCCTAAAAAGAATGGTCCTAAACCAAACCACGGTCCTAAGCAATTTCAGTCTCACAATGAAAAATCAACTCAACAAAATGATAAGGAAACTAAAAACAAAGGGAAGAAGACTAATAGACATTGCAACTTTTGTAATCGTGATGGTCACTTAGAATCCAAATGTTTTAAGAAGATGGAAGCCTTGGAAGCAACAATGAAGAAGCATAACATCCATTTGGAGTTTTCTTCAACTTCAACTTCATCTTCAGGAATAGCACTTTATGCATGTGGTTTTCAAGCATCTCGGTCTAGTTATGCACTAAATGTATCTTCTTCTTCTCATTCTCATGAGTGGCTCATTGATTCTGGAGCTTCTTATCACATCGCCAAAAACAAAGTATGTTTTCTTCTTTAAATGATTGTAACACCAAAAATATATATGTTGGTGATGATAAATCTCTTATTGTTGTAGGGACTGGAACTATTCATCTAGACAATGGTCAATTTAATGAAGTATTATGTGTTCCTACCTTATCCTGCAACCTTCTATCTATATATCAGATAACTCATTCAGGTGAAGGTAAAATCGTTGAATTTTCACCTCATGATGTTGTAATTAAGGACCTAAGTGATCCTAGATAGATTTTAGCTACTAGCATTTCTGATGATTCTACAAGGTTGTATAAGTTTAACAACTTTGGGTCATCAACTCTTCCCTCGGTATTTGTTGCTCATAATGATGAAGTGAGAAAACTTTGGCGTGAGTGATTTGGCCACTTAAACTATCGCTCCCTTAAAAATATATGTAAAGAAAATATGGTGGCAGATCTTCCTATGGTATCGAGATAGTTTTGAAAAACGTGCCTCTTGGCACGCCTCAGCCCCTTTACAGCTTGTGCATAGTGATTTATGTGGTCCACTTCCAGTTGTTTCATTCTCTGGCTACAATTATTTCTTAACTTTCATTGATGATTTCTCCAGACGCACTTGGGTATACTTCTTAAAACTCAAGAGTGAATTATTTAACATGTTCTTGGCCTTTAAGGCCTTTGTTGAGAAACAATCTGGGCATCAAATTCTTAAGCTAACATCTGATAATGGCAGATAATATGTTAACAACAAATTCATCAACTTTTGCAATGAGCATGGAATTCAATTGCAACATATTGTTCCATATACTCCACAGCAAAATGGTGTAATTGAAAGGAAGAATCGCACCTTAAAGGAAATGGTTAATTGTATGCTTCAATCTAAAGGACTTAGTCTTAATTTTTGGGTAGAAGCAATTAACTGTGAAAATTACATAGTAAATCGCATTCCTACTAAGGTTTTAAAGAATATCACTCCAGAAGAAGCATGGAGCTCAATTAAACCAGATGTAAGTCACTTTCATGTTTTTGGAAGTGAAGCATGGGCCCATATTCCATATGAGAAACATAAAGCCTTAGAACCTAAGAGTGAAAAATGTATTTTTTTTGGATATTATGAAGATGTCAAAGGATATAGACTTATTCAACCTAAATCCAAAAATGTTATCATTAGAAGAGATGTAAAGTTTGCTGAAAACATATCGGCCTACAAGCCTAGTTCGACGGATGTGCCACCTCTCTCTATCCCTTCTACTTCTGAAAATATTCCTTCTTCAAATGATGACAGCGACAATGACAATCTTCCCCCACCTTCTCGAGATCCTCCTTCAACTCCTCAGCTTCCAAAATGGGTCTACGCTTCTCGGAATGCAGCAGGTGATCTTGCAGGTGATCCTGCAGATCAATGTCTTACATGTTATCAATTCAATAAAGCCTCTTCTTTACTAGCTCAAGCTTCAACGAATTATGATCCTGACACATTTCCAAAAGCTTCAGGCCATCTAGATTGGGACACAGCTATGAATGAAGAATATCGTTCACTATTGGAAAATGATACATGGGACCTTGTTCCTCTTCTAAAGGGACAAAAACTTGTTAGATGAAAATGGGTTTACAGACAAGTTTGGACCAAATGGAAAAGTTGTTAAACATAAAGAGCGTCTTGTTTCTAAGGGTTTTTCACAAGTTGAAGGCATTGACTATACTGAAACCTTCTCCCTTGTTGCCAAAATGAACTATATTCACCTTGTTCTCTCCCTTGCTGCCTCTTTCAAATGATAATTTCATCAGATGGATGTTAAATATGCTTTCTTGCATGTGGACTTACATGAAGAAATATATATGGAACAACCTCTTGGATTTATACAATCAGACTCGAGCCTTGTATGTCGGCTTAAGAAATCCATTTATGGTCTCAAGCAAGCCCCTCGCGCTTGGTATGCCAAAATGGATAGCTTTCTTTTAGATACTAACTTTTCTAGGTGCCATTTTGACAATATTGTCTACACCAAGAAAATGGGTAAGTCTCTTATAATTCTTGTTCTTTATGTTGATAATCTTATCCTTACGGGCATCGATTCCAACCTTATAAACCATGTGAAGTCCAGCCTTAAAAAGTATTTTGAAATGAGAGACTTAGGACAATTGCATTATTTTCTTGATCTTCAATTCTTGCAATCCAAAGAAGGTATTTCTCTTTCCCAATCCAAGTATGCATGTGATCTTCTATGCCACTTTTACATGGAAGACGGTAAGCCAGCCCCTTCTCCCTTTCAATCTAGAGCCAAACCTTCTGTCACTTGTACTTCCCCTGAAGTTGATGCTACCTTATACCATCAGCTTGTTGGAAAACTTTTGTATCTGACCCATATCCTGACCTTGCCTTTGTTGTTGCCCTTGTTTCTCGGTTTATGAAAAACCCACATGAACGTCATTGGAAAGCAACTAAAATAATACTTCATTATATTCGAGGTACAGTTCATTTTGGGATTCATTATAGTGCAAAAGCATCTCCTCTATTGGTTGGTTTCATTGATTTTGATTGGGCTGGTGACCCTAATGATTGGAAGTCTACTGCAAGTTATGTCCCACTCTTGGTTCTAGACCTATTACATGGGCTTGCAAGAAACAAAGTGCCATTTCTCTTTCTTCAGCAGAAGCAACGTATCCTTGTGTCGTTGAAGCTAGTAAGAAAGCATTGTGGCTTCGTTAGATCCAGTCAGAGTTTGGTTTTCAGCAGCAGCAGCATCCGACTACACTTTGGTGTGATAATGAAAGTGCCATTCAACTATGCAAAGATCCAGTCCAACATCAATGCAACAAACACATTGAACTACACATCTACTTCATCAAAAAGCTCATTCATGACCATGTTCTTGAAGTGCAATATTGTTCAACCGATGATCAATTTGCAGACATATTTACAAAGTCTCTCACAGAGATGAAGTTTACTAAACTTCGATTTATGGTTGGAGTTCAGGAAGTTGTCACTAAGGGGGGATAGGCTTTAATGCCTCCTTCCTTCTCCTATTGTGCAATCTTTGTACATCCTTCAATCCTATCCCAAGTTTTTCTTAAGGGGGGGTGTTAGGATATTCAGACACATAGGAAATAATTAAGTATAACTTGGTCTAATGTATAGTTAGGTAAAGTGTGTTTCTTTAGTATGTACATTTTGTAACTTACAATCTGACGGTCATGATATGTTCTAGACATGAAGCGATCTGACGATTCATTCTCTCCTCGGTATTACCGACACTTGATTTGTGGCTTAACACCCGATTAGTCCATGGTCTCTATTTAAAGAGAATGGAGGGTCATTTGTAAGGTGATCGTTTATGAGAGAAGCTTATGTAAATTTTCTTTCTTTTACATCAATAAATTTCTTGAAGTGGCCACATTGGCTCAGGCCATGGATTGTTTCCCTTTTTGAGGGTTTTAACCACATCAAGAATACTAGTGTACTGATCTGTGATTTGTTTGTGAGTGATGTCCTTTGGTGTTTTATTTAAGGAACTTACCCTGTAAATTCCTACACAACAAGTGTCAATCATGTCACCCTTGAACAAAGCACTTAAAAATGAGTCTTTCCTCCATCAGGATGGGACTTAGTTTGACTTTAGGAAAGCCAAATCCTTGTCTTTGAGTCAGTCCTCCACCGGTTGGTTAACTCTTCCAATCATATGCAGAGTTTGTTGATGCCTCTTGCATCACAACCTTATACAAAGTTATTTTATGTTGCCATAAAGTCACATAAAGTCGTGCTTTTGTTATGTTAGGGGCAGTAGTTTTTATTTGTCGAGTGCCTTTGAATTTTTTAATTTTCAGTTCGAATAAGTTGAACTTATAGTCATTGTCATTGTCATAAGTTCGAAAGTCACCATTTGACATCTTCATGAGTTTAGTAATAAAGTGGTTCAGTCAAGGAATGAAGCAGTATTGAGTCATTGGGGGTCATGGTTACATATTTATGAATAGTCAAGTCATGGGGTATGTGTCCGTTATGTGTCTGTCTGAAATTTTCTCTTGAGATCATTGCAATCAATTTCTATTGCTCAAGGAAAATGGTCTTTTGAGAATATCCTATTTCTTATTTCCCCCTCTAATCTACCCTTGTTTCCCTAGTTTCATAACCTAAACCTTCCATTATCCATTCATAAATCCCTTTTCCTATTACCTATTCATTACTCATATAACTTTGATTTTCCCCGTCCAATCCTTAACCTATCCCCTCAAAATACCATGATTATACACTATACATGACATAACCCATATATTCCCCACTATCCAAGAACGCATGGTCCCTAATGTTCTAATGATTCCCATGCACAAACCATCATATCATCCCAAATGGATTGCCTTATCACATCATGCTACATGACAAATTAATTCCTAATCCAAATCAAACAAGTGACTGCCTTAATTTCCATAAAGTGTTCTCACACTGGGTTGTGTTGCGCAGACCATCAAACTTGGAGGCCTCAAATCAAACCTTAACAGAGACCAATTTTAGTTTCCAGCAAAGCAGAGTGACACCTAGAACGAAGTTGCGACTAGTGGAAATCATCTTTGCACATGCAACTCTTCTCATTGATTTGATGCATAGATCATTGCTCAGTCGCTACGCAAAGGCTCCATGGTGCTACATGGTCACAAACCAATTTGATTCTTCACCTTTTGCGGGTCCTGAGGTAGGAGGCCTTGACATTTGTTCTGAATTCATATTAATAAGCCTAAGTCCAGGTCATTAGAGTCGTGATTGTTCTTACTTTCCATAAGCATTGTGCATGCTCTGTGTCATCCAAACAACAATTAAAAGGATCTTAATTTTGGCTTTGGCTGTGTAATTAAAGTTTGGAGAGTTGCCGTGTGTGGAGTCGACTTAGTAAAGGGTTGGTAGGTTTGGTAAATTTGCCAGCAATCTCACTAAATATCAATACCCTCTATTTCACATTGCACGGCGTGTCATATTTATAGTCTATGGTTGTTTCTATTGTACACAGAGCCTAGGGTTGTTGTTCCAATACGCAGTATTTGGCATTATTGTCCAAATATCAGGAGTGAAGTTGTTGTTGCGATCCTTGTCATCTGCCACAAGGGTCAACATAAACTTATTTATCTATTTCCTTGTATGTATAAGAGAAAAATGGCTCCCACTATGAGAAAGGGAGGTGAAATTGTACGTGTCGAGCCAAAAACCCTAGCACTGGTCAATTTCAGTCTAGCAATTAGAGTTGCCTTTGAGAATTTGGGATGTGTTCCTTTTTGTGAAAGGGTACAAACTGTAGGTCACCATACGCAGTTGGATAGCATATTTTCTTTAAATATCAAAGAGGGAAAGGTGAAATTAGGGAGCATGGAACTGATTGTCTCTGAGAAACTGATTATTGATGCCACAGCCATACCTACAAATGGAGAGAATGGTTTAAGAGAGATGACCTAGATGATTCATTCTTCAAAGATTTTGTCAACCCATAGTATAAGAATAAATTTTATATCACTTTTCCTTGTACATATCCACAGGATCACCATGGCTAGTTGCTTAAAGCTATCCATAGATATTTCACCTGTGAGGGCGAGTTCAGTAAAATCAAACAGTACCATCTCAAACTTTTGATGCATTTCACTAAAAACAAGCCTGTGAACCTATCATATTATTTGTCCAAAAGTTTAGAGAGGATGATAGAGAAGGTGCATGCTAAGAAAGACAATCACAAGTCTAGTTTGTCTCATTTCTCTTTGATCAATATTTTGGTCATGCATGAACTTGACAAAAAGAAGATTCCATGGCAAAGTTTTTTGTCAAGTCTTGGTTTATTGCCTCAAACAGATTTTTCACCCATGGAGATTTATGAAGATAAATAAGAGCCTAAATATGAACCAATAGTTGAGATAGTAGTGAAGGAAGCAAGTCAAAGCAAGAGACAAAGAAAAAATCCAAGCAATAAGTCAAGCACAAAAGAAAAGAAGAAGGTTCAAGCATCAGAGGTTCATGTGGAAAAAGTTATAGCAACAAATATTTAGTTAACCGAATTGAAAGTCGAGGAGACAGTTAAAGATGCACAACTCTTATTGAGACCTAGAACTAGGTCAAAGGACAAGCATGTTGTTAAGGATCCAACTCCTCAACCAAATGATGTTTCTCGAGAAGATAAGCAAGAAGAGGAAGATGCTCACTTTGTGTTGAGACCTAGAACTAGGTAAAATCCAAACAGGGTATTGAGAAACTAGTTGAGGATTTAGTTGAAATCCCAACTCCTTAGTCGATAGATGACATTTTAGGAGACAAACAAGAGCAAGATGTAGAGAAAGAACCATATGTCCAGATGAAAGAAGTGGATGATGAAGTTGTGAGGCTAAAAGATGCTCTTGCAAAGGCACAGCTGAAGATGGCCTTTTTGAAGAGGAAAAATAAAGATCTTCGACATATTGCTTCACAAGAAGCTGAGGAAAAAGAAGAGTCAAAGGCACCCCTCAAGCCTATTACACGGGATAAGGGTAAACAACTTATAGATATAGAGTAGGAGGAAGAGCCCAAAGTAAATCCTAGAATACCTACAAATAGAGCATCAAAACTCAAGCAAGGCTGCGTGCAAGAAATGAAACAAATAGCCCAATCCCCAGATAGACCAAATTTTAATCAATGGAGAGAATATCACGGGTATCTAGAGGAGCTTGAGGAATTCCAAATGCAAGTGGTGCAGCTATCACAAGACATTTAAGAATCAAAAAAGTTGTTGGTCAATTGGTTTTGGACACTGATAAGGAAGTGCTACAAGCTTGTAAAGTAGTTGACAGAGAAAAACATTTTCCTCAAGTGGGCTCTCCCTGTAAGGAAGCAAGTGAAACAGTACTACATAAGGAACCTGGTTCTAAAGAGAAGGGTGAGGATCATGAAAGAGAAGTTATCAAAGGCTTGGAAGTTAGTAAAGAGGTACAGAGAGGCAGTTGGATTGCCTACACTTGGAAACACACCTAAACCAAGGTCCAAGCTATAAGAAGCAACACCAAAACCACCTCAACCATCAGTGATCAAAGAAGATAATACTCCATCCAAAGGTACTGAGGTCAAACCACCTTCCAACAAACCTTCATCTAGTAAGAGAAAGAAGAGGTAATGTTTTTTGTTGAATGATCAATTTTTTTATGTTTGTTGAAGATTGTCAAAGTTGCGTAGTAGAATCTTTTCAGTTTTTGCAAAGGTTTTATGTGTCACTTGTTGTCATCCTAAAGAATTCCTTGGGTAGTCTGAGAGATTTGATTATATAGTTGGGCCATGTTTTGAATTTTGAGGTCAGAAAAAGGAGATATAAGCACAATTTGAAATCATGCTACACAGTTGTTGCGCAACATAGATTTGTTAGCTAACTATTGTTTCTTATTTTTTGTTTCTAAAGGCATGGTACGATGACTAGGATAAGATTCTCATGGATTAGGATGGTGTTTAAGATAGGACAGCATGATAAGATCTGAGTTAGTTTGTGTTTTTCTACTAAAAGAAAAAATTGAAGATACGTTTAAGAACTTGCTACTTTTGTGATCATTTCGACCTATCTCATGGATAACAAATTTGTTGTATATGGACATTGTTAGAATATTAGATCTACTAAACTAGTTATCTATCTAAGAAACCAACAATATATCAACATATAAATAAGAATAGTAAGAGAACAAGGAAAAATATTACAATAGATATACATGGTTCACCCAATTGGGCTACATGAACAGGAAGGTTGTCTTCTATTATCTCATGAAATCTCCTACAATCTTACAAAGAAAGAAACTACAAATAACCCAATACAAATGGTAGTATGTTGTGAGCACAGGATAATATATTATGGTATCACAAAAGGGCTTATATCTTAAGAGTCTTCCTTGACCCTATTATATACCTAGATATGTGGAGGAATTACTCTCACATATTAAATGTGGGATGATATAATTCTCCAAAATAACACCTCTTTATATAATAAATGGATACAAGAGTATATTATGTCGTAATAAATATGGGATATAATGTATTACTCTTTTACATAAGATCATGGACAACTTCTAACATAATACAAAGACATTATTACCTTCCAAGGAATATAATATATTCCAACACTACCCCTTAATAATGGTTGGGAGAAGGGCCCATCCTAACACTAAGGAAGGAAGGATTCATTACTACTCCCCCTTGATGACAACTTCCCTCATCCCAAGCAAAGAACAAAGATGCACATACTTCACTTCTATCAAGGATTTGGTGAAGATAACAACTGCCTTCTACTCTGTAGGACAATACTCCAGAGAAAGAATACCATCAGTGACAAGACGTTGAATATAATGAGCATCAAGGTCGAGATGCTTCGTCTTGGAGTGATATACTCGATTATAAGCAAGCTGAATTGCACCCTGATTGTCACATTTCAACACAGTGGACGATTTCGGAACCAGACCAAGCTCGATAAGAACATGTTGTAACCAAACAACTTCTTTAGTTGCTTCTTTGGCTGCTCTATACTCTGCTTCACATGAGGATAAAGAAAGAGTCTTTATATTCTTGCTGGACCAAGAGATCGGACTTGAACCAAGTTGAAATATGTAACCAGCAGTTGACCATCGATCAAAATTGTCACCTGCCCGATCAAAATTTGTATAATCGGAGAGTAAAATTGTAGCACTGCTCAAATAAAATACACCATAATGCAATGTCCCCTGTAAATATCGTAGAATTATCTTGGCTGCCTGCCAATTACTTTCATGAGGTTGTTGCATGAATCGGGAAACCATATTAATTGCAAAAGAGAGATTTGGTCTATTGTGAGTTAAATATATTGAACTTTCAGCATAGTAGCATCAACCAGTGGAGTGGTACACTCAACAGTTAACTTTACACTGGAGTGAAATGGCGTAGGAGCATGTTTACAATCACTCATATGGAAACGAGCCAATAAATTTGTCGCATACTGAGGTTGAGAGAGAAAAATACCATCGGCCATATGCCAGATCTGAATACCCAAAGAATAGTGTAATGTACCGATATATGTCATCTCAAACTGCTTCTGAAGAGAAATTTTCATATCTTGAATTAATACAAGCTGGCTGCCAGTGATAATTAGATCATCCACATATAAAACAATAATGAGGACATTATCACCAAATTTCTTAACATACAGATTTGGATCAGATATACAACATTTAAAACCATTATTTAAGAAATATGCATCAATTTTATCATACCAAGTCCTAGATGCTTGTTTAAGACCATATAAAGATTTGTGTCATTTGCATACTAAACTTGAGGATTCAACAGAAATAAAACCAGGAGGTTGTTGCATATAAATTTCTTCAGTAAGATCACCATTTAAAAAGGCACTTTTAACATCCATTTGATGAATTTCCCACTTATAAGATGCAACAAGTGATCAAATGTTTCTTATTGTGTTCATTTTAGCAACAGGAGCAAAAGTTTCATTATAATCAATACCTTCAAGTTGATTAAAACATTTTGCAACTAATCTAGATTTATGCTTTTCGATCTATCCTTGTTAAAATTGGCAACTAGGTCCAAACTCCATGTGGGTCATGTTATTTATGGCAGCTGAAATTTTTATTGGATCCCTCTCATTGAGAGGTGTAGGATTGATCTAAAGATCATCCAATTCCAATAAGTATTTATGAAGTTATGAATTTATTTATGTTATAAAACAAATTGTCAAGTCGGCCAGCAACTTGTGTAGGCTCAGAAGCCCAATAGTCATGCCGATTCATCATCTACATTTTAGTATAAATAGGAGAGGACTTAAAGTCATTTGAAATACACACTTCATGTGATCTCCTCTCCACGTCTTGGGTTTTTGGTGAAGGAGAGACACTAATGAAGAATGCCCTAGCTACAGATGAAGCCCTAGTTATAGTCAACGTGATGCCCTAATTCGTGTCTATGGAGACATCTATACGCAGACACGAAAGACCTTATATGCAGGAGACATATATACACGCAGGAAAATGAAGATATATATATATATATATATGCTGGTAATGGAGATATGTATACGCAATAATGGAAATATGTATACACAATAGTTTACACGTTGTAATATAGATACTTAGCAGCAGTAAGAGAAGATATCTACACGTTGTAATGAAGTCACCTTCTATGCAGTCATGGAGACAAGTCTTATACACAGGCAAAGGAGACACTTTGCAGGAAAAGGGGACGTATTAGGTGCAGTCATATTCAGTAGGATAAGGACGTAGCTATGATCTATGAATTGGGTCAATACGTGAAGGCATAGCCGCAGCAAAGGCATGAAACAACAGTCAAGTAAAGTCACTATCAAATGGAGTCGCAGTCAAGGTCATGGAAACGTAGTAATTTATATTATTGTCTTGCTATGACTCAATGATGAGATAAGGGTTCCATGAAGAAATCCTTGGCACATGTATCATCAACGTATTCCTGTGGCAAGAGGATCTATGAAATCCTATAGTAGCATTAAAATGAGATCATGGGCAAAATGATGATAAACGAGATCATGAGCAGCATAATGACAAATGAGATAATGGGAAGCATCATGATGAATGAGATCATGAGCATGAGCAGCATAATGATGCTTGATGAGATGAGCATGGGTGGCATGATGATGAATGAGATCATGAGCGTGGGTAGCTTGATGATGAATAAGACCATGGAAGATGCAACATGATGAGCAGCATGAAGATGAGAGCAGCTCAGTCATCAAGGTTCAACACATATGACAGTACAGCAAGGTGTCACATGGTAATGTGTAGCAAATGAACGAAAGGCAACACTATGATAGGTGAAGAATTCACCTTAGAGAATTAGCTGAAGCAATATGTCTTCAACTAATCTTTGCAGATATCAAAAGTGAAAGTGTTGACTTCTATTGTAAATGTACTATCTCTCTCACTTTCTCTGCTAAACTTTGAAGAACATAAAAGAAGAATTGATCAAGGGTTTCCCCACATTGTGGGGTTTGTCCCTAGCTTGCGCCACATCTTGTGTCCTCCTACCTTGGCTTGTCTTCTGCGATTTATGTTTATGTTCTATCTGTAGTTTACTTTAAGGTTGATGTGATTGCTAATCTGGAAAAGATATTGAGTTAAATGTGAAAATCGAAATAAATTGCTCTAAGCATAGAACATACCAAAAACTTAACGTGGTATCAGAGCTTAGGTGAAGACAATGCCCAAGCAAGAGTGAAAGAGCAATCACCGAAGGTAGTTGGGACAAGACAAAAGGATCAATGGGTTCCTCATCCCTCTTCTAATTCACCAAGGGTGAAATCGAAGTAGAGTATATTATCATAATGGCGCAACGGAAGTTTCTGATGGCCTACCTAAAGATCACTTCATTAGGAAGTTTGGATCTAAGGTAGAAGGAAAGGCGGATGCTTTGGTTGCAAAAAGTTCGGCCATTATGCGAAGGAGTGTCTGAATGGCAGAGACACATCTCTTGATGAAGATGACAATCATTCCAGGAATATCTTAAATGATCAAAGGAATTACAGGTAATGCAGGTCATCAAGGAAATGGTCCACTCTTCAAAGAAAGTAAGGAACCCCAGGTATGAAGAATCAAATGTTGTTTTTGATAAGATAAAGAAGTGTTATCTTGTATTGGCCCTCTCCTTCAGATTCTTTGGGAATTCGGCTTACTGATTGTAGTGCCTTAAAGCACTTCATCGGATAGATGGGTGCACTCTCTAATTTGGTAGAGATGGAAACAATCATGGAATTATACTTGGAGCCGATGCCACCTATCCCAGAAAGGGTGTAGGGAATGTTACCCCTCAATTGAATGAGGGTAACTCGATTCATTTATAGAATCTCTTTTATGTACTTGATCGCAAGAAGAACCTGGTGTCCATTTCAACAATGGAAGTCTAAGGTTACAAGGTGGCACTCATCGATGGAAAGGTACGTGTTTGAAAATAGAATTTTTAAAGATGTTTTTGAGTTCAGGGTTGTATCAAGTTGCCAGAAGTTCACTGAGGACCAAGTCCACTGACACATAGCACCAGAGGTTTGTGAGTCAGATAGTGACCGGAATGCCTGAATTCAAAAAGAGCATGAAAGTACATGTCTAAGATGTACTGAAGAAAAATCTTACAAGGGGACCATTCCCCTCATGTAACAGGTCCACAGGTTTGGAACAACCCGAGGGGTTTGAGATTGATGATCAGGAATCTCACGTATGCAGATGGAAGAAAGCCCTCTATGGCTTGAAGGAAAACTCCTCGGGCGTAGTATGAGAGGATTGATAGTTGTCAGATGAAGCTGAGATTCACTAGGAATGAAACTGATCCAAACCATTACCCGAAGGTTGTGGATGATATACCTCTCATACCGGCACCTTATGAGGACGATCTATTTCTGACAGGTGTAGACCCTCTCATTTGCAGAAGTAAGAGGGAGTTTGATTCCAGATGCGGAATAATAAACTGCAAGTCTGTGACTACCTCGAGGAAGTTATATGGTAGTGATGTCGGACCAGATTTGGGAAATGCCTCTAAGTTTCATAAACTCATTCGCGTTGATGTTCTTGGTGAACTTCCGTCTGGACATATGTTTTGCAGTTATCATGGTGAGCTCATATTTGGTTGACCCTCACTGGATTGGTGCCAAGAATCTTCTGAGATATCTTCGGGGCACAACCTCTCATGGATTGAGATACACTGCCAGAAATATGAAACTGCATAATTATTCGAATGTTGAGTGGGAAGGCAGTGTGGAGGATCACTAGAGCACTTCTCAGTGTTGGTTCTCTTTGGATTCTGCTTCGATATCATGGATAAGCAGGAAGCAGAAGTCATTTGCTATAATCACCACCGAGACCAAATACATAGCTACGAGTATGATCTCATGTGAAGCTGCATGGCTGCAGAAGCTCTTAAGTGAGCTATTTGTACACATGATGAATACCACTATGATTCTCTGTGATAACCAAATGTGGGATTTGATTATTAAGTAATCCTATATTTGATGATTGCTCCAGCAGATAGACATCAGATACTACCTTATCTGGGATATGGTAAGTCGATGAGTGAGGAGGCTCCATCGCATTGAG